>JAUMHI010000022.1:1261898-1309007 GCA_032359435.1 Enteromius unitaeniatus
GCAGTAATATCAAAGGTAAAACTTAAAACTATGTTTTTGAATCTAATTGTAATTGTCATGTAGGTGCAATCCTGCAGGTATTAAAAGAACATGGCAGCAGCTGAAAATGAACTTTAAAAATATGATTAGGTAAGGTTTGAGCATGTCATGTTTTTTTTTTTTGTTTTTTTTTTTAAATACATACAGTGTATTCATACAGTGGCCTTACTTACGCTGCATCCCTGATACGGAAAGCATTCATTGGCAAAGAAATGTATGAGCACAGCCACGATTGGCCATATTAGTGATGTAAGAACGGTTTAGATTATGGATATAAGTGTTACGGTGAGGACGCGAAGCATGCGGGTTCATATGCAGATAAAGGGTTTATTCGGGCTCAGGGTTGTACAGACAAAATCAATCACTGGCAGACATAAACAGCATAGGCAAAGACAGTCTCATAAACAATAATCCAGGCAAGGGTCAAACGTACCATTAAACGAAGTCTGAAGGGCAAGACGAAAACATAGGTCCAGGGGAAGCAGAGGTCGACAACGATAATTCCAAAACACGATAACAAGGTACAAGAACACGAATGAACAAGGCACAGTTGACGGTAAACATGAATTCACGAATTAATACAGCCTCTTCATCTATGGGATCCTCCAAAAAAGGACAAGTCATTCTTGTAACTTTCTTCTCTGTTTGTGTCCGAAATGTGGGCATTGAATGACTAAGGCTAAGGCGAGAAATACAGCTTCGTCTTTAAAAAAGGGGAGGAGACTGACTGAAACTCAGAGTTTAGAGAATAAAACCTGCTCCCGACCAGGTTAGGTTCAGAGAGTAAGTTACCACGGTAACTGACTCTGAGTAATAGTTATCTCTCTTTCAGAAACAGGCTTGAGTTACCCTGCTTTCTCGGGTTTGACTAACCTGCCTTTTTTGAAATGGAAAACCCAGAGTTTCCCTTATCTCGGGGTTAACAAACACAGAGTTTTCACTTAACCTCCTTTCTGAAATAGGCCCCAGGTGTTGGGCCGAATTTTGACTCCCTGCCGAATTATGACTCCCCTCGTTGAAATCAACAGTAATCCCCACCCCTAATCATAACACCTCCCCCACACCTAACACTAAACCTACCAAAACTAGGGGAGTCATAATTTGGCAGGGGGTCAAAATTCGGCACTACACCTGCTGCTGGAACAGTTCTGTTTTTTGATTACGGAAAATGACCGTATTTTTATGGTCCGTTATTTTACGAGATTTTTTTTTACAGTGTAGTTCTCATAGTAAATCAAGATATCGTCACGATGTACACGATGAGATGTTGGTGGAGCATGTTTTGGAATATCTCATTGATGAAGGCCTGAAAAACTGAAGGACTATTGGATAATCCGAAGGGCATAACAAGATATAGAATAGTCAGGGCAGGCAGCAAACAACCATAACAGTCCAGGGTAAAACACAAGAAAGGCAATAGTAATGGGAAACCGCTCGGCAGAGCAAACAAAACTTTGCGTCTGATCAGTTCGGAAACCTGACTTATAAAGGGGATACTGATGAGTAACACCTGGGCCGATTTCTGGGAAATAAAGTTTGGGGGGAAAGGTTAGTACTCGGGTGGCGATCGGAGAGAGCCACAGAGGTGCGGTTTGTGACAATAACATTAGAACCGAGACAGGGAAGTATACTTTCTTTCCTCGTGTATAAATCCATTACATTGTAACACAGAATTGCAACATTAACTATCACTGTGGGAGGATTCTGGTCATGCATGGTTGTAGTTAATTTCTTTGTTGTGAATGGGTTCTGTCCACACATGTCAGGACTAACCTGTTACACAGAGGTAAACCTGAATTTCTTGCTCTTTCATCATCCATCAACTGCACGTACATAAACATGTGATTGTGCAAAACAAAACATAGTGACAGAAAGGTTATGGGTTTTGACCTATGTCAGACAACACAGTACTTAATGAGTTTCACACTTAGCATTGTGCAATGTCAGTATTTAGCCTATTTGTTACTATAATGATTTTATTTTTTTATGAAGACCAACTTTAACTTCTGGTCTTCACTTTGGCAAAAAATCAAGTACTGTGAAATATATAAAGAACTACAAGAAGAAAGAGTAGCTTATTTCTTAATATAGTGCATCCTTGAGGAAATGTTAGGTGCATAATGGGTAGAGACTAACCAAAACAAGACAACCTTTGTAACTGGTCATCTAAAAGACATTCATTCAAAGCGACAAAGCACACTACATTGACAGTGCCCTTGGAACACGACAGCCTAGTAAAAGCTAAAGCTGGCCCTGTTAAAACAAAATTAGCTGGCACAAAAATCTCCATCTTCTGAGGGCTGGCAGATGTATATCCAAAAGCTGAAGGGTATACGTCCATAAGAGCTAAGCTTTGGATCTTAGTCATGTATTGATTAATGTCATTCCTCCATCACAAATGGTGTTATGGAGAAAAAATGTGCTTTTGGCTTGAGTGTTATTTATAACGGAGTTAAAGAAGAAAAGGGAATGACATATGTGTGTCTCCACGTAATCACTTAAGCTTTTGTACTTGGCATATGTGGGATTCTTTATAGGAGTTTTGAGATCATACACTCCAGCCCTGCATCTAATGAAGTGTTCACTTGGCCTCATATTTCCCAATAAATGTTTCTGATGTCCATCCAAATATTCAGTGGCCTGAGCCCACTGACAGTGATTCTCCAGTCAAAAAAGGGACAATGAGACGTTTTCAGGACTAACTAATAACTTGGCCACTACACAAGGATTTTGTGAGGTTATAGCATAATTTGATTATGTTAATTATGAATTAGGACTTCAACTTAATATAAGCATTAAATCAAGAGTCAGGGATAAAACTGAATCCAGGAATGCAAAACCAAACTTGCTTTTTTTTTTTTAGCTGTGTATGTTTTGAGTTGAATTGTGTTGAATTGAAAAATTTGAATGCTTGCTTTGTGTAAGTCAAACCTCGCATCTCCCACAGTATTGAACTCTGAGTGAACTGGAAGATTTGGTTTTGGTTCATAACTCATGTAGGTTTTAAAGAATTGAGAGCAATGTCATAAAGATTAGTGTAGTCCTTAAAATTCAATTTATTTGACTCTTTTTGTGTGAGTATAATCATTTCCCTAAGCTTATTGGATTCTTTTGAAATCCAAGACCCCTGGTACTTTTTATGCAATATTAAAGGCAAAATTTGTGGCTCAGTTAAAACGCTTTGATACGCATGACTTGTTATGTAAATTAACTCAGTCTTCATTACTTTTCAGAAGGAACTGAGCCTTCCACGCAGAGGAAATATGCGAGTAGGCTTCTTTTTCTAATATAATGTTTTGTTACTGTGATTTATTTTGTGATTTCATGCATTCATTTCTACATGACAATCCTAGTATTTGTGTTGTGTTAAAGGGGTCATACAAACCAAATTTTCCACAAGCTAATATGATTATTTAGTGTCTTAATGGAAAGTTTGTAATATAGCTTGTTTTAAAATTTCTCAAAAATAGTTTTAAAAACTCATTTTCCCCTGTCATAAACAGCTCTTTAGAAATCCCTGTTCTTTGTACTTCCCCTTTAAATCTTCACGAGCTCCGCTGACTCCGCCCCTCTTTTCCTGACGCTCTCAGAGGATCTTTTTTAGCCGTATTCATAGTGAAACTTGCTCATTAGCACATTATTAGGAAAGGCAGTTTGCAAAGATTCATTAAAAGACATTATACTCACTGCTTCTGTCGGTGAGGCTGGATAAAGAATGATTCTCGCGAACATAAACACATTTCAGTTGATCAAGGGAGCGTTTCCCTTCAAAACCAAAGGTAATGTTAATCTTCTGCTTTCAGTCTCTCAGATGTTGGGATCAAATGACTACTTCTATGTTCATTAATACATTCAACAACAAAACAGCTCAATCTCTTAGGAGTCATGCTCGTCTCTGCGTCTCGGTCTGATGACGCCTCACTCAGGGCGGGGCTGAGGTAAGACTCCAGTTCAGTCTGTGTGACACGCTGCTGTCAATCATCTATTGTGGGCGTGGCCTCTGTCGGTGTGACGTCACATCGACATGCATTTGAGAATGGCTTGATTTCAGAAGGGGCAACTTATTTTTATTAAATCAAAAGTAAACTACTGGTGGATCTTTATCACTGTAGGGTGGTTGTGTACACACTCCAAACACACATTTCAGTCCAAACAGCTTGTAAAAGTGCATGAACCACCAGATGACCCCTTTAATATATATATTAATTAATATTAATAAATTAATAATATAATTAATATATTATTATTTCTGCATTGAAAAATGAATATTAATTGAAAAAAATAAGCATCCAAAGCAAATGAAATTCTCATTTGCATAACAGTAAAGATATCATAATTACAAAAACAGGTTATATCAAAAACGTTATATTTAAATATTAATATTCTATACATAAATCAAGCATTTTAAAGTTTTAAGCATTATAAGAAATAATTTCTCAGGAAAAAAAGGGAGCAGGACGTGAGTCATTTACTTATATGTCTGCAATATGTTACCCTTTACATTTTAATTTTTTTGGTAATAAGAAATGCAGATGCAGAATTCTTGGGCATTGATGCATTAATTAATGTATAATGTTACAAAGACGCTCCTATGAAAATTAGTCATAATAGGCTTTTTTAAAGTTTGTTTTTAACACTAATCTATTACACGCGCTTACCAGCATGGGACACTCTTTGCATGCTAAATTAAAGGAGGCGGGTTTAGTTACCCGACACAGTGACGTCCAAACCCCACCATGACCCCTTCTTTCAGTCACAGACAACTTCCTCCACTTCGCGCACCCGCTTTTCTTTTATTGTTGCCCCAAACTCATACTCGTTACAGTTGTTTTGCTGTAGCTTTAACCCCGGGAGCAGCATCCGCTCAGCGGTGACAAGGCTCGAGTAGACCCAGACGATGGCATTTTCCAAACCGATGTGGCAGTGTGTCACTAGTGAGAAAATAACGCGATGATGGCATCGCGCTGCTGTACTTAAGGCGCTTTCTGTCCTCTCCCCGTAACGTTACCGGACGCGATGGAGTCGGTGTGGACACGGAGATCGCCTGGGAATCACATTAGACTTCAGAGCCTGTACTCGTCGCAGTGCTGCGGTGTGTCTTCGAGGAGGATTTGCTAACCGCGGGACGACGAAGAAGAGCACACCGACATCATGTCTGATCGGAATTACTGGACGGTGTGTCCGAGTTATAAAAGTCAGTTCGTTTCTGGAGGTTTAGTCAAACGGCCCAAGAGGTAACGACGAGTTTAAGCATGTTACTGTATGTTTCCGTTGTGATTGATTATTAATCGTCAAGGTTGGTCCGCCAAACTTGCTCTAACTTGGAAAATCCCACAGGCGCAACCACGAGAAATGTGCTTGGTAAACATTATCAGTCTTTTGAAATCGCATAAAACTACCACGATGGTTGAAGAGATCTGCTTTAACGTTGTGGAGCGCATACACGCTGTTTTTCCACCCCTGCCCGTTTTTGTTTCCGATAGTAAACGTGGCCCGTGGACTGAGCGCTTGCTGCTCATTGTCCTGTTGGCGGTGGATGATCATATTCTGTCGTCTAGTCTTTATATAATGTTTATACACCGTTTTTCCGTCTGTATGGATGGTTTGTGATGACTGTCGTTTTATTTTTTGTTTGTCAACAAAGTATAGTTAGCGTACGGTTTTTAATAGGAGCTATATTTACTAAATGACTTTAAAGTAAATGTAATAAAAGCATCTAAATGTTGAACAATGCAAATAGTTCCTAATTCAAATGTTTTACATATTAAGAAATAAACAGTGCTTTAATAAATGTATTTATATCTCATTAAAGGGATGAATGCTTACGGGAGATAAGAAAAATGGTGTTATTTTGCTTGGAGAGGGTCGCCCCTTCATGGGTGCAGCCATGTTGATGTCACATGACCCCGCTTATATGTATTTGAGTGGGTAACTGCTTAATGCTAATAGCATGTTTACCACTTAAAACTATCAGTGACGACCTGTAGCTCCATAACGCCATAACTTGAATGCGGTAGTTGCATTGCAAAGCTCTCAGATTTCATTGAAAACATCTTAATTTGTGTTCTGAAGATGGAGTACATAAAGGCTAAAAGGTGTCAATATAAAGCCCAAATCCACTGGTACTATGTAACTACTGGGATGAAGAAGAGCCGGCTAAATGAAACCATACTGAGTTTACCTTTGAATTCAAAGTCTTTGAAGCAATGTATAATAAAATGAACTTTGCCTGATCCTGTTGGTTTTTGTAAACTCAAATTGTGTTCCAGTACAAAAGACGTTGACAGACTGTCCCTATAGAGGGCTATCATGATGAGGAGAGTTGTGAAAACGATGTGTTTTGGCCTTTAACAAGAACAAGCGTTTTCTTTCCACAGTAACCGGAACAAGAGGAAGAGTTTGGCTCCTTCACCTACTCTATCAAGACCGCTCTCACCCCTTCCTTTGCCAACTGGTATCTATAATTAGGCTGCTTATTTTTGCTTCTCTCTCAATTATGATAATGATGTATGATTTACTCTGTGCTTGATGATAAATACAGGGTAGCATGCTTGCGCATCCAGCCCACTGTTGGAATATGTCAATGCCAGTAACACTTAGTCAACAAAGCCTTGCAGATGAGTGCCAGGCAATACAGAAGCTCTTGGGCATCCATTAACTCAAAACAACCATAATGTGCGTGTTGATCATAGAAGGTGTGTTTCTTACAGGCAGCAGTCCGCTGGACAGTCCCAGAAATGTGTCCAGCAGTCCTTCGGTCAATTTTCCATTCATACGCAGGTGAGAGCTGAGCAGAATAGACAGCGCACTTCAGACATGTCCAAATGTATTCGCATTAGCCATTTGTCTTGTGTCTTGTATCTGCCCTTTTATAACAGCAGTATAAAAGCTAGAGTGAGTGGAAAGTTTCTAGCTGGCCAATAAGATTCTGCGTTCGCTGCAGCTGCCCTCGAGGCTGTACCGTGGATGGGAAGCTTGGCATTTGTCACGGCAATTATAGTGAAGTCAGCGTGTAGCCTCATTACTTTACGCTGCCATGATTATGTACCGAGGCTCCATTCGCTTTTATTAAAGCTTGCTTGAAATGATGAGACCCTACCAGCCTCCTTGTACAGCTCAATGCAGATTGAATGAGTTGTGTATTTAATGTGCCCTCAAAACATGCATGTATTTGTGTATAAATAATACGACTGGGTAGAGGTCGTGTAAGTTCCTGAAGGAAGTTTAGTTTTGTTATCTGTTGTAATATTCTATTGGTCTAGCTACTAGTGTATTTAAAATGATGTTTTATTATTGCTGACAAACTTATCATTGTAGAATATAGGCTATTGTAAAAAATGTTGGGGTTAGTAAGATTTCTCTTGTTTTTTAAAGAAATTGATGCTTTAATTTAGCATGAATGTGTTAATTTGATGTCAGTAAAGACATTTATAATGTAATAAAAATAAATAAATAAATTGCAGTTTCCACAAAAATAGTAAGCACCACGATATATAACAATGATGATAAGAAAAGAAAGTTTCTCAGTATATTAGACAAATTTCTGAAGGATCATGGAACACTGAGACTGTATTAATGGCTCTTTTCACAGAGAAAAAAACATTTTAACATACATTACAATAGAGGGCTTTTATTTTAAATGGTGCTATTTCAAAGTCTTTGAAGCAGCCATTTTTGATGAAATGAATGCAGTCTTGGTGAGTATAAGGCACTTCTTTAAAAAAACAAAACAAAAAAAAATCTTGTGACCCCAAACTTATGCATATGAAGATTTCTGTGTATGTATATGAATTTAATGAATGTGGCTGATTGAAGGTTTTTGTTTTTTTTATTGTTGTTGTTCAGTTATTAAAACAACCAGCACTTTAATAGATTGTATAACTATTATATCTGAATGGGGACTTCTTACCATTATGTTTTCTTGTATCTCTGTCTTATTTTCAGACCAGATGCGCGAAGGTGGTCTGTGGCATCTGTCTCTTCTGGATATGGAACCAATCCACCCAGTTCTGCTGTTTCAGTGAGTGGGCCCCTCTCAACTCTTCTGAAAAGACCCTCTTTGTTTTTCTTTTCTTGAGCCATCGGTTCATTTCATCTGCTGTGTTTTTCTTTATGTGATCAAGCGATGCACAGAGCAGATGTGTTTAAATCATCGTATATTAAATCTGTAGATCATTTGATTTTGCTTTTGGGGTGCACTTTTACTGCAGTACTAGTGCAGCTAGTTGAAAAAGACTAACAAGTACACCGCACGCTAGATTTGTTCGGTGTCATTTGTTATTTAACCTTCAGTTATTTAACTACAGGGTTGACTATTGTGGGTAATTCTCAGTGGAAATCGATTAATTTCATTGGTTTATTTTCAAGGAAAAATAGCCCCTTTCTCTGTTTTGAAATGATATATGGCCGTTCATGGCTCATGCAATGAGGTCAGCCTTGTTTAACAATGTGCTATTGAGCTAGTGTCAGTGAAGACTTTATTCAGAGGGAAGCTGTGAAGCTTCTCTGGTTTCCTCCTTCGAGCACTGGTCCTGTCATGTGCTCTCATTCTTCTTTTCCGAGATTTTCAGTATTAAATTACCATCTATACCACAGACAACTGCATGCCAGAATGGAAAGCGTCTCGTCCTGTATTTGTCTTGCATAATTACACAAGCTAATAAGCAGCTTTAGAGTGTCAGATGTTCACCACTTGTGTTTCATGCAATCTAAGCATACGCGCCCCGCCTTGCAATGCAGATTTCTCTATCTTCGTTGCTGAACAACTGTTGTTACATTTTTACACATCCATAATGTTAGGGTGACACAACAGGCACACATAAATGTGATTTGGTGTCTGAATCTGGCTGTGTTTCTGTCTCTCTCGCCTTTTCTTCTGCATTAGTCTTCCTCCTCCTCACAGGAGCTCCTGCACCAGCTGCCCTCCCAGCCCACCCCTGATGACCTCCATCGTCTCTTCAAGCATTTCAGGAGTTCAGAGAGTGTGGCAGATGAGGATGGACAGCCCTCACCGTTCCGTCCTCGCTCGAGGAGCCTTAGGTCTTTATTTGTTGTAGGAAAAAACAAGAGCAGCTGATATGTGAAATGCAGCGTTTTCATAGAGATTAAAATTTTATTCGCTGGTGCAATGTGTTTACTGGCATAGAAAATATGAAGTCGTCTTGTAGCTTTTCAAATTTCGTGATACAACTGAATAAGGATGAAAGATTAGTTTAGCATGAACGTGCCAGGGTATTACTCACTTACTTGCTCTTATACAGTCAGGGGAAAAGGTTTGCTCACACCGTGTTTTAATTAGCTAAAGCTTAACAATCCGCTCTGCTTGACACATTTGGCATGGCTAATCTATACAGATTTAATGTTTCTAAGAATTGTTCATTTCTCTGCCAAACTGGTAAAAAATAAAAAACAAAAAATTAGCTTTGTTTTAAAAAAAATTCCACTACTACAGTAAATTTACTAAAGTAGTCATGTATCTTTCATTTACTTGCCTTTTCTGCCTTTCAAAACCTGCATCACTCCATTTCTAAATGTATAGCGGAAATTTTGGAAGACATTGGAAGATTCTTTTAATGTAATTACAAAGACGCTTCAAAAAGTAGGCAAAAATGTTATAAATTTAGCAAATCTTCCTTACACAAAGTTATCATAAGATCTAAATAAATATACTGCAGAGCAGTATATAAATTAAAATATATTTAAATGTAAAGAAAGCGTTTATAATTTTAGATTTTTGTGTATATATATATATATGCACAATTCATACTGAGAACCTTTTCAATTGTTTGTTGACTACTGCATAAGGAAACAAGCACATCATTTTATTATTAATAAACTATTGCTTTAATGATATTTGTTTGTTTAAAATGGTAAAAGTAGATGTGATCAATTTAATGTAACTTTGTTGTAGCCCTGGGAGGACATGTGGCTCTTTTGATAACGAGATCGTGATGATGAATCATGTCTACAAAGAACGGTTTCCAAAGGTAATCGAGCTCTGACATTTTAAATTTAGTTTTTCTTCATGAGCGTGGACGCCACGTCATGTCGTCACATGTTGTTTACTTTGGTTAAATTGTGGCTGTGGGAAAATTGATGGCCTGGTTGTTCCAAACAAAACAAACGACAATTGTCACCTACACAGTCTCACCGCGTTTTATCACTCTTGCAGGCTACGGCTCAGATGGAGGGGCGTTTGCTGGCAGTGATTGCAGACTACTCCCCAGACAGCGCTCCTCCTCTTGCTGATGGAGTGCTGGGCTTCATTCAACACCAGCTGGTCGAGCTCGTCCGAGACTGTCTGGAGAAGTCCAAAAAGGGGCTCATCACATCCTGCTACTTTGTGGAACTTCAGGAGAAATTAGACAATTTCCTGCATGAGGTAGAAACATACCTGTAACAAAGTGAAAAATGTATTGGCTTGACATAAAAAAGGTTGGTTTGCATAGATCTAGTTTGCAGTGCCACAAAAGAATTACTCAATGCTAAAAATCTCAATTAATTAATAATTTAGGTTCAGCACTAAGACAAATAATTACTGTTAAAACAACACTGTTACTCCATCATTCAAATCTTTGCTGTTGGCTATATTTGTATATTTATTTATTTTAAGAAATTGGTATTTTATGCAGCAAGAACGCATTACATTAAAAACATATTTATAATGTAACAAAAATCTATTTAAAATATCCAGATTAAGTAAACCGTTCTGAAGGTTTTTGTGATATCTAATGGCAATATTAGTTGTGTAAAAAAACTACTTGAATTACTGACGTTATCTTTAAAATCATACTAATTCAACGCCGGTGGAGTTTGGCTTGTGTCTGTAAATGTTGAATTTTACAGATTTTATTATTGCTACTTAAGTTATGCATGCCAAAGTAGTGAAAGATTCTGTCTTCTTTTGTTTGGTCAGTGTTTTTGTTTGATTAATGTTAGCTATGCAATACTCCATGGCACGTGTGTTAGAGTGCATTTAAAGCTCAAGGCACAAATCTTCGTCCGTCCTGACAGTACTTGCATAAATATCTTGCCACGGCTTGCCTTTTGACCAGGAAGTGACCACTTTCATGTGACCACTTTCTTTCAGTGCTCGTTTCTAGTTTTAGTGGATGCTAGTTTTGACATCCCTAGTTTGCTGTAGTTCATACCGGGTGGTTTAACGGTCTCTTTCCAGCTTCCAGCTGAATCACTAATACCACCACCGCTTGTCTTCTTTATAAAAGCATTTTTACTGAATGATTACTGACTGAGAGCCTAGTGGCTCCAGACACAAGACCCCTGAAGTCCTGAGGGACTCTTTTAATAAGCACCTTTCCTGTCATATTCCATCTGACAATGGCATTCAGCAAACTGCTGCACCGCGGCATCTTTGGAAATATGTCGCATCTATCCAGGCACACGTTCCCATGTGTTTGTTTTAAAATAAACTGGCAGCTTTCATTCCTCATACCAAGCTGCTGTTGTCATGTGAAGTTTTTCTGGAAAGAGGCTTGAAGAGAGAGCGGCAGAATTGCACACTAGTCATCCGCAGTGTTTGTGTGCCCAGGCAGTCATGTCGACACTGGAGGGAAGGATGGTTAATTAGGGCAAGTGAGAGACTGTTTTGTCTCCCTGAGGAGCTTTTGCTTCATGCTTCTGAAGTCATGAATAGCAAACGAAGGGAAGAGGCTGATAAAATTAAGCAAGAGGAAACCGGTTGTGGTGCAACAAATTGCATTTACCTTTTTTAAGTTAAGTTGCTTGCTTATGGCAAGATATTATTATTTTATTATTTATTATTTTAAATGAATGACACTGTCAGGATAAACTGTTTGATGAAAAAGAGCTGCCGAATTCTTCGTAGTTTTGCGTAAAACATGTATACAAGTTAGGGTTGGGTCGATAGACGATGCCATCGTCCATCGCCGATAGACATCATGATGCTGAGCCAAAAAACACACTTAATCTATGGCGGCAAATCCATGGCATTAATAAGCGAGCGCACCACTGATGTTGGCGAGCGCAGTAAATCATTTCCGCGAGAGGACATATGAAGAAACATCGTTTTAAACCCATCAAAATCGGGGCTAAAATCATGCAGTCTGAACTCGGCTTTAGACATCGTACGATGCCAAATTGGTCAACATCGCTCAACCCTAATACAAGTTTAAAATGACATGAGGGTGAATTGAAAATGACAAATAGTTAATTTTTGGGTGAGCTATTTCTTTAAATGACTAGTTTGTCTTAAGTGTCATTGGGAGCTTGAGGGGTTTTTATGGTCTTGTTCCATGATTACTTCTCTCTGTCCTTGCACAGTTAATTGGGTCACTTATTTCTTTAACGTTTACCATTTGAGATCTGACTCATGGTAATGTCTACCAAACCTTATGCAAAAATGTAGGTTGCTTTGTTTTGTGCTCATAAATTGTATTTGCATTGGCCCTGAGTGTATTTTTTTTTACCCACAGGCATATGAGCGCTCTGAGAGTGAGGAAGTGACTGTAATTGCCAAACTCGTGAAGAAGATTCTCATCATTATTTCCAGACCAGCAAGACTGTTGGAGTGTCTGGTAAAGCGATGATTAACACTGTGGATCTGTGCTAAGAAGATTTTATATATATCACATTGAAACTTTGTTTTCAGTTTTGGGTGTAAGAGACCACAATACCATTTTTAATTTATGGTTAAGAACATATAGAAAGATACAGCTTTCATAATGTCTGATTACTGAGATTTTTTGTGGATTATTTACACTATTAATCTACCTTTTGTAATTATTATTGCGTTGTGAATATCTAGTGAAATTCATATAATGCTGACATACCATGATTCTGTTTCATCAAGGAGTTTGACCCTGAGGAGTTTTATCAGCGTCTTGAAGTTGCAGAAGACCACGCAAAAATTGGCCAGGGCATCAAGACTGATATCCCCCGATACATCATCAGTCAGCTGGGTCTCACCCGAGACCCCCTGGAGGGTAAAACCGTGATCTATCTAGCACCTCACCCTTAAATGATACGTGTTGTCTATGTTGTAAAGCGTAATTAAATGTGAGCCTTAGGCAAACAAGTGATTGAGTTTTCTCTTGTCTTTGGGTTCAGACATGGTGCAGCTTGAGCACAACAACTCCGGCAGCCCAGGCAGAGAACTGGATGACACTGCAGAGGTAAGACAATAAATCAAAGCTCGACAAAATCTCAAAATTGCTCAATGTTTCTCTACACTGCTGGAGGTCTCATACTTTTCTTTCCAAGAGTTCAAGCTTAGAATTGCTTTCCCAGCCGAGCTGTAAGCTATTTCAGAAGTCTCAGTTTCAAAAGAGAATAATTTAGCATTGCTGTAAAATAAAATGGAAATTTTTCAACATTTAAAATTAATTTTCTCTCATTTTAACTTTTTGTGCTCAAGTCTGCTATCGAAACAGATTTCCACAAGGTATCAGAGCAGTAGTACAGTATAATTGAGATTAAAGGGATTACATTAAAAGTAGTTATAAAATCAGAACATGGATCATAAGATGTTTTTGAAAGTTGCTCATCATGGCTGCATCTATTTGATTAAAAATGCTCTGATTATGATCTTTTTAGCTTCTTTAGACTTCTTCTGTCAAAAAGATTTTTTTTTGTTCTATTTTTGAGTTTTCGGCATCCCATTTTGTGTCTTAGAATCGTCCTGGAACCACAACGCCTCGAAGAAAGCCTCTGGAAAGAGACTTTGAGACTATAAAGCTGATCAGCAATGGGGCTTATGGGTGAGCTCACATTTATTGCTTCTTTCTTTAAAGAAGAAATAGACTGTTTTCGAATCATGTGAATTTAGGTCGCCAGTTGACGAAAGGCTGGAGTACACTGTATAGCTTTTGTCTAGAGTTTTCCCTCAGTTTGCACTCTAGAGAGGTTAAAGCTAGTTGTGGAAAGCCATATTAAATCTCCAGATTTTGGGCAGATGACAGATTTAGCAGAAAATTACATAAATTACGATTTATGCACTCACTTTTTAACTTTAGACTAGGATCCCTTGCAGTCAGAAGATATTTAACATGGTTTATATATTAAGTATATATTTATATATAAATATATTGAGTATATATTTGTAGTCAGTTTTATTGTGTGTGTGTGTTCCTTCGTTATTTAGTATATGATGCCCAGATTCTTACTCTAACCATTTCCAAGTCAACAAGTGTCTGATTTTAAAACTGTTGAGATTTAAAAATTTTTGAAGTGTATTCCAGCCTTAAGAATATCAGTCAGCTTTGATCCTGATTTGAGTGTTGACTTGCAGGGCTGTGTACCTGGTGAGGCATCGCGGGACACGGCAGCGGTTTGCCATGAAGAAGATCAACCGGCAGAACTTGATCCTGAGGAACCAGATCCAGCAGGTGTTTGTGGAGAGAGACATTCTGACGTTTGCAGAGAACCCTTTTGTGGTCAGCATGTTCTGCTCCTTCGAGACACGCCGGCACCTCTGCATGGTCATGGAGTATGTGGAGGGTGAGTCACAATAGTGATGCGTTGCTGCACATATGTTTCTTGATCTAATCTTGTGACACACACATGCGTCATACCTCATTTATACTGTCTTGAGTCTGCAGCTGTAATGATTTAATATGAAATTGTCTTTGCAGGTGGAGACTGTGCAAATTTGCTGAAGAATATGGGTCCCTTGCCGGTGGACATGGCCAGAATGTATTTTGCAGAGACTGTTCTGGCGCTAGAGTATCTTCATAATTATGGTATCGTGCACAGGGATCTCAAACCCGACAAGTAAGCGCTGCCCGATAATGTAATCCTGCAATTATGCATGGCTCCACATCCTGCAGATATTGCATTCACTGTGTTTGTTTCCTGTCTTCAGCTTGCTCATTACATCAATGGGGCACATTAAACTGACTGACTTCGGTCTGTCTAAAATCGGTTTAATGAACATGACCACAAACCTGTATGAAGAACACATGGAGAAGGACACAAGAGAGTTCATTGATAAGCAGGTCAGTCTACCTCTGCATTCAGCACACCAAATAGTTTGAAATGTTCAAATGTAAAGTACTAGTTTCAACCTAGTAATTCACAACTTTTTTTTTGTTTGTTTTGGGGGTTTTTTTCTCCATAAAACTAAAATGGACAATGTTAGGCAACATATCCGAGCAGCATACCTTTTTTTAAATTTATTTTTATATTATTATATTATATTTTATTTAACTCTACTTTTACTTTAATTTACTTTCATGCTCCATACAAGATAAAACAACAATATAACTAATATTGGTTTCAGACATTAAGTAAATAATAACTTTGTTTGTTTGTTTTTTTACTGTCAGGTTTCATAAAGGAAAGAGTAATGCGTTAAGCATGAGACTTAAAAAGAAATAGAAGACTTTGAGCAAATGATTAAAATTTGGTGTATTGTTTATTTTTTCATTTTATTGCTGCAAAGTTCACGAAAGGACAGAATTGCTAAATTTTCTTACATTTCCTTCATTCTTGTTATTCACTAATGTTATAACATGCAATATTGAACAAATAATGAGATAAATTAGTCGCTTTTCACACAGGCTATACTATGGCTTCAGAAAAGTTCAAATTTTGTATGTTTTTTTTCTTTTACCGACGTGGTTATAGTACAAATTAGTATTTACTTTTTGTTTTGTATGGTATGGTTGCTCTGACATTTTGTGTTTCATTGAAGAAAGAAAATACAGAGGTGGAAGAATATGAGGGTTAGAAAATTGTGACCACATTTTCCATTTTGAGTGAACTTTTTCTTTGTTGTCTTCCAGGTCTGTGGCACTCCAGAGTACATCGCGCCTGAGGTCATCCTGAGGCAAGGTTATGGGAAACCTGTGGATTGGTGGGCCATGGGCATTATTCTGTATGAGTTTCTGGTGGGCTGTGTGCCTTTCTTTGGAGACACAACAGAAGAGCTCTTTGGCCAGGTGGTCAGTGGTAAGAATCAAGATATTTAAACCCTTAACCCTGAGAATGATTGCACGAATGAATGATCATGATTGAAATAATTTCTGAATGATAAAACGAGTGTAAAAGGTTCCCATTGTCCTACGCTGCAGAACAAATCTTAGCTCATCTGAGCATCAGAATATCATAGACTTTTGATATGAGTTAAATTTTCAAATGCTTTCAGTGCTTACCAACAATGCAAAATTCTGCTTTATACGATTGACGTTCTGTACATGTGCCTGTATCCTTCTACCTTCATAGATGAAATTGAGTGGCCAGAGGGTGATGATGCATTGCCTCTTGAGTCTCAAGACCTCATCATAAAACTGCTAAGACAGAGTCCCAAAGAGCGCTTGGGAGCTGGTGGGTGTTTGGCCAGTTTAGTTCGACTGAATGCTTATTTATCAGCTTTATTTTAGTATTATGTAAATCCTACCAGTTTTTAGTGAACAGTAACTGTTTAGGAACTTGATCATGGTCATAATGTAGCCAGCTACCAATCATATATGGTATGACCCACAGGAGGGACAGCAGAGGTCAAACATCACATCTTCTTCCATGGTCTGGACTGGAGTGGACTGTTAAGACAGAAAGCAGAGTTCATTCCACAGCTTGAAACTGAAGACGACACAAGCTACTTTGACAGTAGGTGGCTCTCTTGCTCTTTTATGACTTTTTCTGAATCATAAATATATAATGTAGATGCATCTGAAGCTTCTGTTCATCTGCTGTCCAGCACGTTCTGACCGTTACCATCACTCCGAGGAGGACGATGAGACCAACGATGATGAATCTTATCAGGAGATCAAGTTCTCTTCTTGCTCGCATCGCTTCAGCCAGGTAAAATAGTGCAAAATGTTATCTTATATGATGCCTGTCAGACTGAGGGATTTAACACCGTAAGGTCATGACTTGTTTGTGTCAGGTGTATAGTAGCACCGAGCAGCTGGCTTCTCCCTCCAACTTGAGCCTTTCCTCCTCTGAGCGGAGCTGCAGTGAGGAGAAGGAGGACCGGTGGGACGGTCATTCAATGCTGTCTCCAATAGAAACCCCTAGACAGCTTCCAAGCAGTGACAGGAAGCAGGATTCCCACAGGGGCAGGTAAACATTACTGTGTACAGAAGAGCAGACTAACACACTACATAATATTTCTGCAGTATATACGTTGGGGGATGTCAACTTAAATCGGCAGACTATATGCCACATAAGCCCATTTAAAAATGTAAATAATAAAACATTTTATTAACTGAAAGCTCAAATAAAAATAAAAACTATTTAGAAATATTTATAAAATCTAATAGGAATTACTTCCATGCTTTGATTCTAGTATTTTTGTTATTGTGTCTTCAGTATGTTGTTTATTTGTTGTACGTTATTTCCTTTCAATCAGTCCAAGTCCGAGGCCAAGAGCATCATCCAGTTCTTCTCAGCCTGAGAGGGGCACTAGTCCTCTAATTTTAAACAGCACTCAGAGCCTTGAGGCCATGCCACACTTTGCCTTTCCTGAGGATGAGGGTAACCGTTTGTATTGCATATTTGAATCTAATATTTCTTAATATTAAAGGGTGACTTGTGAATTACTCCTTCTCAATTTGAGTTTTCTAATGTATTTGTTTTTTCTCAGAAGGTCTTGTGTCAAATCTCCGGCGAATTCGTCTGCGCAGTAACTCCACTGGAACAAGACCTACTCATCGCAGGGACCACAAGGGTCCGCGTCGCCTCGGGCTCCAGCAGGAGACCCCGGAGAAGCCACGCTCACCATTTGCATGCAAAGTCCCCAAGTCTGCATCAGTGTCTGGCCTTTCCCTCATCGTCACAGCAGGTACAGTGAGCTCAGATGTGTTCATGTTGACGTTGTACCATCATGTGATTAGTATTACACTGAAGGCAACTGAAATTCATTTGACTACAACAATAAACAAGTAAAGCAGGTGTTTTGAAGAGAACAACGAACAGCTAATAGGAACAGAGAGCTTATTGATGTAGATAAAAGCAAAATACGACTTGACAAACATTGTGTTAGATATTTAATACCAATGTGTGGATATTGCACATATTATGAGGCGTTTATCTTATGTGTGATCATGTATTATCGCTGTAGATGACATCCCTGGTGGGCTCCAGACAAGCCCCATGTCTTCACACTCCCTCTCATCCAACCCTTCATCTCGGGATTCATCCCCCAACCGAGACCGCTCTCTCAGCGTAAGCAGTCTTCGTCCTCCTGTGGTCATCCACAGCTCTGGGAGGAAGTATGGCTTTGCACTCCGTGCCATTCGGGTCTACATGGGCGACACTGATGTCTACACAGTGCACCACATGGTCTGGGTAAGTATTAAGGATGCAGTGTGGATCGCCTAAATGAAAACTTGAATTTCAGTTTTAAAAAAATAAAATTAAAATTGCTTCATCACTATAGTTGATACTCCATACTCCGAACTCAGTGTGCTAAAATGTGCTTTTCTGTGTTGCTGTTGATTTAGAGCGTTGAAGACTGCAGTCCTGCTCACGAGGCCGGGTTGAGGGCTGGTGACCTCATCACTCATGTGAATGGAGAGTGTATCCAGGGTCTGGTGCACACCGATGTGGTGGAGCTTCTGCTGAAGGTTAGATTCTCAAACAGTTAAAGGAAGTCCATGTGCTTTTCCAATAAGCACTTAAATCAATGCTTGTTTTTATATATATATATTTTTTTTTGTTACATTTGCAGAGTGGCAGTAAAGTGACTCTACAGACGACTCCTCTTGAGAACACATCCATTAAAACCGGGCCAGCGAGAAAAACCAGCTCAAAGGGGAAGATGGCACGACGCAGTAAAAAGAGCAGAAAGAAAGAGGGTCAAGACAGGTTGGAAAGATGTAGTGTCATCTAGAACATTTTATATTGGGTAAAACTCATTGAAACCCAAAATCTAATTTAATCTCAACCTTTTTTAGCAAACGGCGAAACCTTTTGAAGAAGCTGCCCAAACACAGTCCAGGGATTCAGAACAGTCGCAGTTTCTCTGCGGGTTTTCAGCACTCACCTAACGACAGCCTGTCTGACTCCCCGACGCCGAGCCTGTCTCCTGGGCCTAACACCCCGTGCAGAAGCCCAGCTCCAGATCTGTCATGTGGTATGACTCAGACTCTCTCTCACTGTCAGAAACGGTCTTATCTGCTTCGGTTTGTAATTAGATATGCCTCAAATAATAACCCCTTGTTCAAGGAATCAAATTATTTCATAGAAAGTAAATAATTCGTGAAAAGAATCATTTCTCAGTATTTTAAATACCCTGCATTAAAGATGTTGTTAAATCAGATCATTTGACCTCTATTATGACAAGGCAAGGTTAGTTTAGGTTGTAAAATATTTATGAATTATGTAAGGGATAATCAACGACTACTTGTGCATTAAAGGACTGTAAATGCATGACGTGGAGGAAAAGAACCGGCCGGCGCGAAGCGGAGGGTGGTTGCCTTTGTAAAGTCACCCTTATTCCATGGTCATTTGCCAAGTTATAGACGAGTTAAAACTAGCATTACACTTTGCATTGCAATATTTGACCAGATTTCATCATTTACGGCTCTAGCATTCTGCACACTTTTGCTGTTCTGTACGCATTGTAGAATTCCCAAATACAACTTAAAGGGATAGTTCATCCAAAAATAAAAATTACGCCATATTTTACTCTTTCCCCCAAGCCATCCTAGGTTTATATGACTTTCTTTTTTCAGACGAACACAGTCTGAGTTTTTAAAATATTTATTCTGGCTCTTCAAAGCTAGGTAATGCTGGCCAGAACTCTGCGCTCTCACAGGAAAAAAACGGAAGTCAGATATTTATGTTACAGATATATCCGATTTATGAAGATTCAAAATTATTACCACAATCCACCGGCATTACCAAACTGGGAAGAGCCAGGATAAAAAAAAATATTTTTAAAAAATTGTTTGTATTTTTTCTTGTGTGTTCGTCTGAAAGACAAAAGTCATATACACCTAGGATGGTTTGGGGGTGAGTAAAATATGCAGTAATTTTGCTTTAAAGCAAAGCACTGATGTGTCAAGCTCTTTGCTGACTGATTTGGGCAACAACACATCATGCAAATTTGCAGTTGAGGTGAATATCATGCAATTGCGTCACCCAATGTGTGTCAGTCACATGTATTTGCGTCTTTGAATTGACTTAGTATGTAATATTGTTACATGCACACATCATTAGAGCTCCAAACCATAACTTTTTAACTTTTGTTAAGTCAGTGATTTAGCATTGTTTGTACTCTCCACAGATTCAAACTCTCCTCAGAGTTCTTCACCCTGCTCGAGCTCTCCGAATTCACCAATCCCACAAAGTAGACCAAGTTCCCTTCACGTTTTGGGATCCAAGATTGGCCTCCGTTACAGTAAAGGAGGCCGCTGCAAGTCCTCCAACAGTATTCCCCCCTCTCCCCTCGCCTGCAATCCCTCCTCACAGCCTCTGTCTCCTCAGTGTTCTCCATCTTCCCTCACCGGAGCTCCTAAAAGCCTTCACTCGTTTCATAATAAGATGATGTCCCCGCCGACCATAGTGAGACAGACGGTGTGTCCCCGCAGCACAGAATCACCTCGTTCGCCACTGCTAAACAGGGTTCATTCATCTGAGAGGCCCTCTGGTGGCCAACATGGAGACAAAAAGGCCTTATCCACTCGAAGACACACTGTGGAAGTTCCTCAGAGCGAAGCTGAGGGACTCGAGTCACAAACTAGTGACATCGCCTCAGGTTTTGTGTGTGTCGGTGACCACGCTAGACATGGGTTGTACCTAGGTGGCCAACGAGTGAGGGACTCTGGTGGTGTGGTTATGAGAAAGCTGAACTTGTCAGAGAGACGAGATTCGTTTAAGAAGCAGGAAGCTGTTCGGGAGGTCAGCTTTGATGACTCTGACGACAAGCAGGTCACAACATCTACACCAGTGCCATCTCATCCACGTTTTAAAGCCGCGTGGATCAGCACAACGCAGGCGGAGGGAAGCTCTGAGACTTCAGCAAGGAACCCCGATGAGCTTGGATCCAAGCTGAGACAACAGAAGAAACCAGAGGATGGCTGTTAGCCTTAGATATGTCCAAAAAACTGTGAGACTCAGATGTACGGGTGCTTCCATTATCATTAAAATCAGAATCAGAGAGAAACAGGAGTAGGGAGTTTTTGTTTAGTGTCATTTATTCGTCATTTAGAAGTCATTCACCTGCCAACATTCAAATGGATAGTTTTCTAATAAATGAAAATTCTGTCTTTTTTGGGGTTTTTTTTTTTCTTTCCCCGCCTCACATTATTACAAAATGTGTTGTTTCGGACTCCCCTGATTTTCATTGTATGGTTCAAAAGCCGCCTTAAATGGGTAGTTGTCCCAAAAATCATAATTTTCTCACCCTCATGGCATTCCAAACCTGTTTGGGTTTTTTCTTATGTTGAACATCAAAGACGGTTTGTTGAAGAATGCCGGTAATCAAAACAGTTTATGGTCCCCATTGACTTCCATAGTATTATTTGCCTACTGTGGAAGTCAAATGGGAACCAACAACTGTTCTTTTGTGTTCAACATAAGACTTGTATAGTTGTGGAACAACATGAGGGCGAGAAATGATGACAAATTTTCCTTTTTGGGTAGATTATCCTTGTAAGAATACGTTTTAACAGATAGCACAATGGACTTTTGTAGAGTTTTGAAAGCTTTTATTTATTTTATACAAGACGGGAATAGAAAGGTTATACAGTAGGATCGCTTTCTGAGAATTTGCACACATGTGGTCCTGCTGAGGTTCAATTACTGTTGTTTCTTCATTCTCATATCTAATATCAGTAATATTGACATGTAATGTCTTGAGTGGTCAACAAAATGTAGTTGTTATAACATTTTTGCAAATTTGGATGCAGTCTTGTGTTCATTCAGTCACACCCAATAATATTCTAGCACCTAAACAATGACATGTAAGAAGCCATTTGGACAATGTTGGCATTGTAGAGTATGATGTTTACCAGAGCATACTTGTTCTCGTTACTTACAAAGAACAAAATGAATACTAATTTGGTGACAACTTTTTATTTATAATGTTTATGTCTTCTAGCAGTGTTGTACAACTGAAGTCATTTGACGTATGTAAACTTTAACAACCGTTGGCTGGCTGTCTTACAGTGTTTTGTAGTCTGACTTGTGGAAATGTCTGTTCTCTTGAATTCACTCAACAGCCATGTGGGATGCTTTTGTGAGTACCCTATATAAATGCCAGAGTTTAAATCTGCACTGTAGCCTTCTGAAGTGTTGACATCTGCTTGTTTGGTTACACAGAAATGATTCAGTTACAAGAAACTTGAGCTTGCTTTGTAATGGTTTGCTTAATCTGGATCGCTTCCTCGTTCATTTATCAAAACTAAAAAGACAGAAGAGGAAATTTAGATACTTGCACTCCCAGTCTGACTTGTCTTTTTCTGTACTTCAGATTTGTGTGGCACTGTTTCCTTGAGTTCACATACTACCTTCATTTTGTTTCTATATGGTACTGTAGTGTTTTGTTTTTAAGATGAATTTGTTTTGTTGATCCAGTTCTTTCCACAGCCGTGGACTCAAGAAGATCCTAGACTCTTAACTAAATCCACTCACGTTCGATGTGTTTGTAAAGTTTGGATTTAACCATGATTAAATGTGTACATAATTGCTGATAATCATATTTCAGTGGTTTCAGTGCTTTTTCTGTTGTGACCATGAATATTTTTCATACTTAAGCACTAGTGGCCTGTGGTTTATTAACTACCTCCAGAAATTATTACAGTACACTACTATTAAAATGAAAAGTTTGGGGCCTGTATGATTTTTATTTATCATTTTTTTTATCCCATCAAGATTATGCTCACAGGGGCTGCATTTATTTTATCAAAAAAAAAAAATAGAAAAACTGTAATATTGTGAAATAATATTGCAATTTAAAATAACTCATATTTTAAAATATTTATTTATTTTATTTATTTCTGTATTGTCAAAGCTGGGTTTTCAGCAGCCATTACTCCAGTCTTCTGTCGCGAGCCTTCAGTAATTATTCTAACATACTAATTAAATTCACAAGAAATATTCTTATCCATGTTGAAAACGGTTGTGCTGCATATCAATATCTATATATGTTTTTTTCTTCTTTTTTTCAGGATTCCCTGAGGGGGAAAAAAACTTTGATTTGTTTAAAATAAAATGACTGACCCCAAACTTACATATTTTTACATTTTGTATAGAGAGTTATATATAACACCATATTTTAATGGCCTGTTGCTGCATAAAATAATACTGTTTAATTTGTTCAATTACCTAAATGTCCCAGTAATGTCTCCTATAGGCAATAGCGTAATTTGAGAAGGATATTTCTTTTTTCGTCTCTTGTAGGTCTACATTTTTTATGAACGGGTTTCTACACTACCTCGCCTAACCACAGCGGGATGGCGCAATAGGGAGTGCAGGAATGATGAACGCTTCGTGTGTTAACCGAGATTTCCTCTTTCGGCCGTTTTCGGCTCATTCCGCTATTCTCCGTCCCGCTTTCGCGAGTTCTCACGCAGTCCTGTCCTGCTCCGTGCTGCGCTGGAAAATGGCAGTTCGGCAAGTTGAAAAGATTCGTGCGGAATGAAAAGGAAAAAGAAATCAATCCTATACTCTGCTGAGGGCTTAGATAGACGCTGAAACCCCAAATCTGGCCGAGTAGGATCGCACGCGCGAAAGAAACCCGTCAACGCTCACTTGCCACGGGTAAGTTTTCCCAAGTTTTGCACATTGCGTTACTGTACTCTATTAAACAGGATGGCTAGCTAGTAGCCTCCAAATGTGGGGAAATGGTGGAAAAGACGCGAAGCGTGCTGCTACGACATATAAAACGCGGACTTGTTTGCTTTTAAGGATATTTGGAAGAAGCGGTTTGGTAAGATCGCGGATTTAGTGGGAGACAGAAATGCGCAGACCGATGTGCGTCTGTCCTGCATGATGCAGAAGCATGCCTTGCCCGATCAAGGCAGCAAATACACAGTTAACCGCCTCCAAGAGCACCCGCGCGTGACACGTTACTGAAGTATTCATGCCACAAACTCAACT
Organism: Enteromius unitaeniatus; assembly: GCA_032359435.1. Taxonomy (NCBI): domain Eukaryota; kingdom Metazoa; phylum Chordata; class Actinopteri; order Cypriniformes; family Cyprinidae; genus Enteromius; species Enteromius unitaeniatus. The sequence goes on from JAUMHI010000022.1 coordinate 1,285,962, forward strand.
TTTTAAATCTCGTTTAGACCCTTCTGGATATCAAGTGCTCCATTGCCAGGCACTGCTTATACTCGACGCCTTACTCAGCAGTGAGGTCTGTATTCGTTTAGTTATGGTGGTGGTGTTTATTTTTTTGTGTGTAATAGCGCGAGGTTTTTCAGTGTTTGTTTCAGAGCGAGTTTCTCTCAGGATTGTTCCAGGAGTGGAGGAAGTAAAACCCGGAGTGGAGCCGGAGGCGGAGGGGCGATCTCTGTCGCTCCGGTCCAGTATAAAATTAAAATTCACTCTAGCTCTTCTGTGAATACAAGTAGACGTGCCCTTTAGCTTTGCACGGCAGTCATCTGACTCTTTGAATTCTGTTTCATGTTTTTTTTTTCACTCAAAATCAATAACCTATGGATAGAACCTAGGGCCTGTTCCATAAAACAACATTAGAGTATAAGCCAGGCTTATTTCAGTTAGTCTGACTTATTGCCTGTTAATTTGTATTAAAATAAGTCAGACTATCTGCCATAAGCCTGGCTTATTTGGTAAACTTGTTTTATGGAACAGGCCCCTGGTTCTCTTTTTTTTTCAATAATTTGTTGATCTGTCTCAAATATGAAAGATTTGTTCCTGCTTTTGTTTCATCTTGACTTTCAATTTGTTTTCTTAATCATTTACACAAATTATTTGTTACATATTACATATTTATAACATGACATAATCTAACATATTATTGTTAAAAAAAAAAAAATATATATATATATATATATATATATATTTATATTATATACTTTATTTTGTTTACATTTATTTTATATATATATATATTTTTTTATATGTTATGGTGGTCACATGATGGTAAAGGATCAGCCAAAACCAGCAAAAGACCATCATAAACCAGCATCCCAGCATCAAAACATACCTAACCAGCATATGCTGGATTTTCAGCAGGAATATATATTGGTGCAAACATTTTTTTTCTCATTTGCCAAGTGAAAAGTCCTCCCCCCCAACCATTGGTTAAGCCAGTGTTGCTGTGTAGGGCTTGTCAGGATATTCAAACACACAGAGCAATGTTTTGAAAGCAATACAGTGTTTGCATCTTTCATGGGAGTGAACATGCTAATGCATTACTTATGGCTGCACACATAAGTATTTTAAAATAAAAATACACACTTTAACTTTAATTAGCAACAATGTCCTTATCTGAACCATTGCATGCCATATTATATCCATAGGGTATGTTCTGTATGCCGTTCCTTCAGTCACACTCCAGGCTTTAAAAGGACATATTGTTTGGAGAACACTGTCTGTCACCAGTCTCATGGGCATTAGTCAGGGTACTTCGGCCAATGAAACGAAAGAGGAAAAAAATTGCATAAGCTTTCTGTACCTATACAGGCTCATCTCTTTCCTTCTCAGCAAATACTGTGACTGTCCTAATTTCTTACAACTAAGACGGGTCTCGTGGATGGATTAAAACTCCTACCTTGGTAGCCTGAGGCTGAAGACATGCACAGCACAACAGAGAATCCTGATCCTGTTTCCTCAGCAGAAGCCCAAGCGCAATCCAGTCCTTCTCCCTGCGATCCTAATAATATACCATAGTCCTGATTAGACATGCCTCATCCCACAAACATTTAGATTTTGCTTTGCTTGTCTCTCATTCAAAATGTCACGCAGACATAAACCTATTCCTATAATGAGCACAAAAAGTTATCCACCGCAGAAAAACAGTATAGTTAAAAGGTTTAGGGTTTGATCACTGCCTAGATACATTTTCTAATATTAGAACGTTTGCTTGATTTGCCCCAGCTTCTCTGGTGATTCTCGAGCACATGGCCATATGCTGCCCAATAGGAATCCAGGATTACCTTTTCCCTTCTGTAGCAACAGTGAGTTTCCTGCCTCGATTCATTAATTATTTTGTGCTCTGCCTTGGTCACAGTGTTGTGCAAACTGCTCTGCTCAGACTGAATAAAGGGGAGGAAAGGATGCGAATGAATCCGTCAGCTGCCGTCCTGCAGTTTAAGCTGTGTGCTTGACTGGAAAGATGAGGATTTCTCTCAGCACAACTTTTAGCACTCAGACTCCGAGTGGACTTTTTCTTTTTTCCTGAATGAACTCCCGTCGTACAGTTCAGTAGCGTTACATGAAATACTTGAGTTATAATGATGAAAAGGCGGAAAGGGGGATGACGTGTTTCGGAGGGGGTGTTTCGGTGGTGTGAGGATTGCGGGCTGTGGTTGGGTATGTCAGTGCCACGTGTCTGCGCTTGCACCTCTCTTCTCCACACTGAGGATGTCGGACTGAGACCCTAGTGCGCCTGGTCAAAGTAGGGTGAGTGTTGCCCTGTGATGCTTGCGGACACATTGACGCTGTTTATTAGATTGCAATCTTTCCACGGGGTCGGCAGTCCTTTAAAATACCACTTTATTGGTATATATGCATAAGCCCCTGATTCGAAGGTGCGCATGCGCATGGAAAAATTATACGTTTTGCCGTTCCGGCATATAAGTGATGCACGTTGCAAATATGCTTAATATCAACTGCGTGCTGTTATAATTGGGATAATTTGGACTTCCTACTGGATTATATGGAAACTTAAGTGACCTGCGCTCATTCAGGAATGCAATTCCCAAAACAATTGTGAACATTTTTTTTCTTTTAGACAGTTAGCTTTTTAATTATGTGCTGAAATTGAAATATTTGCTTGCTAACTTCAACATTAACAGCTTTGATATTTCTGGCTTTTATTGTTTCAAGGTAAGTGCAATGACTTGTTCCTGATTGGGTTTTGTTTGCTTTGGGATTATGGTGTTTAAAAAATTCACCTGGTCTTACGAATGTTCATCATATGACGCATGTATGAGGTGCATCATGTTTAGTGCGTTTATAAAAGTTAGATTTCTGCCAGATTGTTAAAAAAGGTGTATTTTAAAAGGTAAACACTTCAGTCCGACTTAAATTCTACCAAGCTAGATGAACAGATCTAGCATTTGTCCAGCATGTTTAAACACACTACAGTTGGCCTCAGTGTTGCGCATTTTCTCTGAAAGACATGTGACGCACAACATTTATTTAATTCTTTGAATGTTACGCATTCTGTCCTGAGTTCTTGGGCAGAGATGATGAACAAAGCCTTCCCGTAGCTCAACTGTAAAGTTGTTGATTTATTTTATTACCATTTTTTTAGAAAGACTTTGTGTGAGTGTTTCACTCTTAATAAACTTTGTGTTTTTTTCCATACAGTCATCACATTACACTGGGAGGATCGCATCTTGAGAGGGAATGTTGAGCAACCTGCTATAAGACGACACCAGCTGATTTGGCAAAATCAATTTGTGAAGCACTTCATTCTTTTATTTCTTTTTTGGAGCCTCAGTGAGCATGCTGCATTCCCTCTGTTCGATCATTTGGTTGAACCGTGGGTTCAAGTTGAGAAAATTGGCCTGCTTGGCCAACACCGGTCAGGTCTAAGCCGTGGCCGCCGCGCATGCCTGTGTACGAGATCCGGTCAGAAGCGCTTAGCTTTTAACCAAACTTCCCACGGTACGACATCACTCGCACCCTCGAAAAGTTTCATTCCCAGTCCGAAGCTCTTCTGCCTGGGGCGATTGTCAGTGTAAACCCTGAAAATGGCTGCCGATGGCTTCCAGTACAGATCTGTGTACTCCTACTCTAAGGACTGGGAGGATGACATTGACCTTGAGCCTGGTGATATCCTGACGGTCGACAAAGCATCTCTGCTGTCGCTGGGTATCCAAGAGGGAGAGGAGGAGCACCCAGAATGCATCGGCTGGATCTTGGGCTTTAACGAGCGAACCAAACAGAAGGGAGACTTTCCAGGGACGTACGTGCAGTATGTGGGACCTGTGAAAATGTCAGTGCCGTCCTGCCAGCCTCGTTCTCAGAGACCGCTTCCTGCTGTTCCCGGACCTGAGCCAACAGCCTCCTCGCAGGGTAAGACTGGCTGCTTTTACTGTGGTGACCAATGACTAACCTGCTTAAGCTGTGCTAAAGAGCTGTCCTTTTGTTTTGAGGACTGACTGCTAGCTTGTTGAATCAGGCCTCAGATCTCTCGTAATAAACATCTGTGAATTTTCATACCTTTCATTTTTTTTTTTGAAGGAAAAGAAGGAGTTTGCTTTTAATAGCAGTCTACTGCAATGCAATTCTGCACTGAATCATCAGAGCTTTTGCTAATTTAAGAATGTTTTTGCCATTTACACCTGATTCAGATTTTTATAATTGCCATTAATGCACAAAAGGTATTTTAGGTTATTAATGTAAAAAAATAGATCTTTAAATAACTGTTCACTTATTATATTTGGGTAAACTAAAATGCCGTTGCTGCATAAAACCTCTTCTGGTATCTTTAACATGATCTTCTACATGGATGCTACATTGTGCCCTCTTAGTTGTGTCCTTTCCCAAACTGTCTTTGCTCCTGTGTTTCTCTGGCACTTTCCTCGAGCTCTTTCTCCTCCTCCTTGTATGCCCTCAGGAAGCAGTAAATTATAGTATGTTTGGAGGCCTGGCAGTTCACCAGGCCAATCTGGAGAGTTATATGTATCAGGTAGGGCTTTCAGCTTCATCTGCACATTCCCACTCCATCAGGTGATTTTTGCTTCAATGTCTCCTTTGTGTCCCTTTTTTGGACAGTTAAAAATCTCCAGCACTGCAGTGCACACTAAAAAGAAGTTGTCATATTCAAACTGTGATGCTCACTGGCTAAAAAGAGAAAGCACGAGACATTTTGGTGTACTTTGAAGGACGAGATACACACAAGTAGGGCTGGGTGATATATATCGAACGATATATTACGCGCATCTCATCAGTAAAACTGGTTCTTTGATTAGCGGTAAATCTCCGTCAGCTGTTTTTAAATGCAGCGCCAGTTTATGAACAGAGCTAGGCGTTTCGCGGGTGATTCAATGGCGCAGCTTCTCAGTGATCTACAGAAATCTGGAAACCACAGATTTACAACTAGGCCTAGAAATATGAACAGCGTCGCAGTATAGATGTATGTAGATATGCACACAAACACTTTTGGGGTCCTCAGAAGTCATGAAAATGAATAAAATGTTCTTATCAGTGTTGCTTTAGTGCCTTCTTCGTAAAAGGCAAGTTGCTACTAGTTTAAATCGACTAACTTACATATTTCTCTCTGCTTTTCTTATGTAGATGTAGGGAATTGACCTACATGCCTGAGACATTTGCCTGCTGCTTAAATGGATTTGCATTGAGAATGTAGCATTGAAAAGATGAAGATAGAGATTATGCTTTATTATTAAGAATCAATCTAGAGGTGTCATGTTAGATTAAGAAAGCTAATTACATTTTCAAGTCTTCCTTTTTAGTTAATAAGAAATGCGTTTTTATTAATCTTTCATACATTGAGATCTGAGTAATTGGTTATTTGCAACAATGTAATAAAGGATAATTAACTTATTAACATGTAATATTACATGCATTATTGGGCTTTTAAAACTCATTAATTGGTTGTTCAGTACCCCTTCACTTAAGCGCAACTGCTTACGTAATATTTGTGCTCAACAACGTGTAATAAATAAATAATTTTCTGTTCATAGTTTAATGTTGTTATAAATAGGTTGTGAGGGAAAACTGTTCTGAATGTTGGAATGATGATTACGTTATTTCATGCACTTTGAAAATTAGCATAAGAATAACTTATATACTACCGCTTATGTATTATTTCAAATATATCTATATTAGCAAAACAAAAGGGAAAAAGAAAGCTTCAGGTGGAGTTGCTATAAAACAGAATCAGCAGAATGATTCACCTTAGAATAGCTAACATTTCTCTAAATGAAAACACCTCTGTTCTGTGCAAGTCTTTAACAGGCAGCAGTTGACATGTGGTATGTAGATGGTATGAAGATAGAGTGCCTAGAAAAGCAGCAAGATTCAGGATAAATCTCGATTTTTTTTTTTTCTCTTAAATAGAGATCAAGTTTCTCCCACGATTATGAACAAAATTATTTTTGTGACAAAATATTAAATTGCTGCAGTCTATTTAAAAGTGTTTAATTTAAATGAATTATTAAACATTTTAACATATATATATATATATATATATATATATATATATGTGTGTGTGTGTGTGTGTGTGTATTTGAAATACATTTAATACACCCATTTTTAATATTAAAAGAATTTTTTTTCTTCCTGACATAAAATTCTCTAAATTAAAGTAGGGATGCAACGATCTGGATCGGCCAATCTGTTTACGCGTTTTGTCTGTGCTGTTTGACGTCACTTCCGCTGACGTTTCACGTAAATACAAAAGAAAACAGAGCAAGCACCCCCCTCCCCCCAGTGTTTCTGTAACTGCTGTGAACGCGCAAAGCACATTGATTCGTATTAAATCGTATTCACTTATTTATGGTGCAGATCTGATGTGAATGAATGTTCCGAAGTCAGGTAAACTTTAACGGACACTGTGTAGGGACCATGTTGATTAGGAACACAGCTTATGCATGGAGCTCTCTTCTAATGAGCTGATTATCAGAATCAGGTGTGTTAACAAAGAGAGACATGCAAAACATGCAAAGCAGGGGGGCGCGAGGACCAGGATTGAGAACCACTGGGTTAACGTTATGGGGCTGACACGTGATGAACGAACAACTCGGGAAACCGAGTAAACAATTAATTAATCTTTTATGTTTCTTATAGCATTATAATTTGGTCTTGTTTGCAGTGTGATCAACATTTGTCTAAGCCGTAGATGTGTTAGGGAGGAAACCGGCAACGTTTACATTATATATTGTTAAAAGGAATGAAATGCACAAGATGACTCAAAAAAGATTAATTCATTTTTGCTGAACGAGACTCAAAGGTCTGAATTGGTTACATGATCCTACCTTCCCATCTCTAATTCACGCTGTACAATCAACTCTGTCTATTATGTGCACGCGCATTAAACCCCACCTCTTCTTACCGATTGGTTGGCCCGAATTTGTTATTGTTTTGGTACACATCCTGTGCCCCTAGTGTTTGTTTTGGTATTGCAGCCTCTGTGTTGTCTTCCGAGACCAGGTTTTTTCGCAGTGTATTCAGAGGGCAGACAACAAGACCAATGTTTCCCACAGATAGACGAATCTGTGGCGGTGTGCTACAGATTAAATTCCGACCAACACCGAGAAAAAAAATCAATACCGACCGTCACATTTGCTGTTATTGTGCTGTTAATCTGCGGTTTATTAAAAAACATTGCATAGAGCACCTTTAAGAACATATTTTTATAGGTTGCTAAAAAGCTATGGAAATGAATTGGATTTCCTCAGATGGCATTTTGTTTTCCAAGCTGTTTTTTTGATGTATTTCTGCTTTTTTGAAACCCGATACATTTGAATAAGTTATAATAATTTTTTTTTCTTTCAGCATAATTTCTGATGTTCATTTATCATTTTGTGCTTTAACTAGTAGTAAAGAGTAAGAAATGATTTCATTTACTCCCAACATCTGAGCTGCTCAGATGCAGTGAATTACATTTGTTTTTGAAGGGAATGTGACGCCTGATCTACCTAAATGTGTCAATGTTTGCGCAAATTATTTGTGCCTCACTTACAGCAGAATTGAGTATAAGTTTTTTTAAGCTAATCTTTGCAGTCGCCTTTGTTAAAAATGTGCTAGTTAGCAAGTTTCATGGATAAATGCTGCTAAAGGAAGCAATCTCACTCCACAGAAACAAGCATTTAGCATTTAAAGAAACATGCAAAAAGTAGCTGATGTCAGCAGAGCTGATTTTGAGCTAAAAGGGTGTTGTATTACACTACCATTGAGCAATTCTAACAAAAGTAGGTCCTATGCTTTTCACTAAGACTTATAAGAATTATATCAACTTGTTGAAACTAGGCATTCGATGGTAAAATACCATATATACCGTATATATAAATACATACCATCTTTAAGACATGCGTAAAAAAAAAAAAAAGTACATTCATTACTTTTCATTCACTACCATTCACTGATTGAGCAAAATCTGTTGAGCAAAAGCTGATGGCTGTGATCTAGTGCATGTTGTTGTTGTTTTTGGTTTTCCTCCAGCTGGAGTAATTGACAGAACACTCTTAGTGTTAGCTAACATGTTAATACTGCAGAAAAGCATCTGTAAAGAAAAATGTGAAAATGATCGTAGCTTTGAAAATATCAGCCCATATAATTACGAACAGAGCTGTTACTCTTTATGTGGCGTTTTCCCATATCCATGTGCTTTCATTTAGTGAGAGAGAGATTTCATGTGATTTAATCGAAATCCACCAACACTATCCTCACAGAAATGGTGCACAAGGTCGAACTTGGTTGTTTCGCAGCCTGTGGCAGAAGTTCTCCCTCTCTTTTTTTTCCCTTTTCTTTTCCTGGCCTCAGTTTTACTGCTTGCTGAAGTGAACCATGGCTTGGCATTTCTACAGTCTCCGCCTGTTCCTCCTCCCCTGTTTCACAGACTCTTCTGATACTGTCTCCAGGCAGCTATAAACTATCCACTCACTACAATTCTCAGAAAGAGAAGGCCCCTTGAATTTCCCCCTGGCTCCTTACCCTGAACTTTCTTTCAAAGAATTAGTCGAGGGCTGGTTAAGGCCTCCGAACTGAGTTTGAATCTTTCTCATGATGCTTTGGCCTGGCATATTGTTACTTGGACTTTACAGCAGAATTCATCAGAACATTATTCATTTTTTGTGACGGACAAAATTAAAGACGATTTGAGGTATAAACACTCTAGGTCATGTTATCAGTATTATTTCGATTAATTGTGCAGAGTAGAAATTTGGGAAAGATTCCAACTAGGGATGAAGGGGTATAATAACTCTGGCTGATAACGATAACTAAAAATTTTGTCGAGTGGACATTAAAACGGTCGATATCAATAAGCTGATATTCATTTTCATGTTTTAGGCAATAAAAGAGGATATAATCAAATTCTGATTAAAATCAATCCAAACATTCAATGTTTAAATTGAAATGGTTGTTGTCAGAGATTTTTATGACATGTTTGTTCAAACTATATCAAATAAGACATTACTAATGGGTTAAATAGCAATATAATAAATATGAAATATAGTGCATATATTTACAAATATAACAAAACTCACCTCTAGAATTATTTATTTATTTGAGTAACAGATTTGTGGACACGAAATTGTTTTCCTGAGGTAAATATAATGCTTTGAATTATACATTTTTTAATATTGTTTTATTTATTCTTAAAAACTAAAATGAATAGTTTTAAATGCTACAAAGGCAATTTAGGTGTTACAGCGCTGCAACATAATAGTGTACAGTATGAAAAATGGATATTTATTTTGATTTGCTAAACATTTAATGGTGTTAATTATTAGTGTTTCAAATGTTTGCTGTAAAGTCCTTGAAAAATCTCCCCAAACTTGCTTATGATCTAGTATACACAAGAAATATTTAAAAAATATTTTAGTTGAGTTTTTCCGCTTTCCTTTCTTCCTTTTCTGTTATACTGCGTCAGTGCAGAAAGCCTGTTGGGCCTGAAGCCGATTATGCTCAACAAAAAGAAACTTGAGCTATAAAAGACTGTCTCTTGTAGTTGCAGCTTTTGTGTGTTGTGTTTCCTAATACCGTTTGCACTGCATTAAGATTAAAACATGTTGAGAGATTTAGAGCTCCAGAGAAAGGAAATGGGCTAGGCCTTTGGTTGGCTATGAATGAGGTGCCCAGATTACCGAACTGCACAAAGCAATGTGGGTGAAAGTTGTCTTACATAATCATATTCAACGAATACAAAGACATCATTTTCCATTAGTAGAGCATGGCCGAATCAAAGTTAATGAACACATCAGAGCGCAAGTCAAGCAAAAAAGCAAACCCCAAACACAAGTACAACTGCAAAGTGGATCGCTTCAGCCTACCAAAAGATAGGCTGTTGTTCAACTTGAATTCAGGAGGGATAAAATGATAAACGACAGGAGGAATATCCAGGGTCGAAGGAGGGTCGAATTTGCCCGTGTGACAAACCAATAAAGCAAGCTGTTGCTGTAATCATATCATTCGTTGCAGTTGTTTTTTCCCAGGGCACGTTTAGTTGCAGGCCAGCCAGAATGCAGACTACCAAGACGACTGTAATTGGGTAATGATTAGTTGGTTCTCTCTCCAAAAACCGGAGAGCTACAGGGCTACAGCTGTTTTTCCTAAAAGCAGTATTTTGCACAAAAGCCCCCGCTGCGTGCTTGACTCTTTGTGCCAGTTTTCAGCTACATTTTAGTTTGTTTATTAGTAAAGGAATATATTTAGGTTGGTTTCGTATTTTGTTATCAATGACCACCACCCTGTAAAGTAAGCAGCCATTTGTAAATGACTAACAAGAGTTTCCACTATAAAAAAAGGAAACCGTTTTTTCAGTGTTTCGTTTAAATTGCGTGTGCTTTTTACTCCTTGTATTCATGCTGCTTTCATATGGTTTTGATAAACCAGGAGCCTTGTAATAAAATGGTCCAATTATCTAAACTAGTATAATTTTTTGATTACACACACACATATATATTCTATATATTATTACTTACTTAATCTAACATTTTAAGAGGCTTATTGACACCCCTTGACAGTCATACAGAGGTTCCTGTTTTATTTTGTTAGTTACACCACATGAAGGGGATTTGAAAGGTTTGATTCAGTTTTTTAAAAGTAGAGAAGCAGCAAAAAAATCATATTAATGATATCAAACTAATTGTCATTAAATAAATGTTTTTATTTTTATAAAAAATATAAGTAGATTCATTTACAAAAACTGATAACTCACTTTTTTAACAATTCTCAACAACAATATTATGTTTTTTTAATTGTGTATTACAATTGTATATATATATATATATATATATATATCATGATTTCTGAAAAATGTAAAAACTCAGTTTTCATATTTACCAGAAAAGGTCAGTTCACTTTTCAAGCATTATTGCTTGGTTAAATGCCCCTTAAATGACAATTAATAAAAAATGTTCAGAAATGTAAAAAAAAAAAAAAAAAAAAGCAGAAGAAAAGATATGTTTTAAAGTCATTGGTTATAAATTGCATTTACAACATATTACTAAATAAATTAAAAGATTTGGTCAAAAACAATATTGTCACGGTGTCACTTATGGAAATGATATACAAACATAAATTCTGTCCATTGTTTAAGTATACTGTTGATAGGGATATTTGATAAATTATAATCATGCATGATAGTTATTACTATTGAATAAGTTATTATTGAATAAAACAAGCTTAATTTTGTTCTCTTATTTTGCTTTACAAGTAACCTAACCCTTTCCTGTTTTGTTTAGTAACCATGGTAAGTTCACAGGAAAAAACTCTTTAAAATCTTATTTCAAGAATTAAGTTTCTGTAATGCATCCCTAAAAAAGGAAAGATACAACACGGATTAGGGGTAGAATGTGGATTGACGTTCTTGTCGTGGCAAATCTGTGAGATGAGGAAAGATTGAGGGTGGAAGAGGCAGGCTTCATGTCCGTAAGAGGGAAAAGCCAGCAAAGTTCCATGTTTAACGTGCAGTGGAAAAGTGGAATGTGCTGACATGGCACTTCGTCTGAACTCCAAAATTAATAATCAGACGTGGTTTAGCCTTGCACTGCCAGGAGGCGAAGGCAGCCAAGCTCTGGCCTCTTTGTGGTGGGCCTGAAAAGGAGGGTCTGGCACACAGCCAGTGGGGTTTTGCTTGTTCAGGACTTTTGATTAAATCGTTTATTGTGCTCCACTCACGCAAAGGGCCAAGGCAGCTCTTGCTCCAGAAGGGGTAGAATAAGACAGGAGGAAACGTTGGTTGTTTTTTTTCACCGCTAAAAACCTTTTGTATGATAAAGACTCCCCCCACCATTTTGGTTTTCCATCCAAAGCTCCATCTATTTAGTTTTTATTACTAATATTAGTATTTATTACTTTTAGTATTTAGTTTCATTATCTTTTAGTGTGTTTTTTTTAGTTTTTTTTTTGTAACGCGTTCTAACGTCTGCTTGGTTATTTTGGTTAGTTTTTAAATTTAATTGTCCTTGTGTGAATGCAAGAGGTCATCAAGGGGTTTTAGGACATGGAAGGAAGGAAGCATAGTATAAAAACTGTCATAAAAAAACCCCACATGCAATTATACGTCCTGAAGCCATTGCACTCCTGAGACAGAAGAGAAAGTGGGAGACGTGGCCTGCGTCGAGTTCAGCGCTTTCTCTGAGGTGCAAAAATACCCTGATTTTATAGAAGAGCCTTCTCATTATATCACGTCAACAGCCTTCCCCGCTAGACAGTTGCTGCTTTTGGCAGCTTTAGTATTCCACGAAGGAGTGCACATTTAGCGCTATATTTAAAAAAAGGTAACAGGCAAGTCAAAGTCAAATTTAAAACATTGGCCTCGGGACAGTGAGTCACAACAGTACAGAGAGAAGTCTGCAATCTTGCAAACCACAATTCAGAAATGAGAATGAAGAGTGCCAGAGTAAATGCTGCTGTTAAGAAGAATTTTACTTCAGGATTCGGATTTTCCTCATTTTATTTGAAAGAAATTAAAACTTAAATTCAGCTAGGATGTGTTAAATTAATAAGAAGTGATGGCAAAGATTTATATTAGAAAAGATTTTTAATAAATGCTGATCTTTATAGCTTTTTATTCATCAAAGAATCCTGAAAAAAAGTATTGCAGTTTGAAAAAAAAAATTTGCCATCACAACTTTGCCAACGTTGATAATTCTAATAAATCAGCATTTTAGAACAATTTCTGAAGGATCATGTGACACTTCAGACTGGAGATGGAGCTTTATATCACAAAAATAAATCATATTTTAAAGTATATTTAAATAGATACCCGTTAATTTATTATTTCACAATATTATTTTCTTCCTGTATTTTTGATCAAATAAATGCATCAAAAACATCTTAAAAAAATATTACAAATCTTACTGTTTCCAAACGTTTGACTGGTAGTGTATATATAAATGCATGTGTATATTGAAGACAATATGTTATATTTGTGTATTAAACATATTTGTGTATAATATAAATTATGTGAATATATACATGTAAATGCTTGTACATTTATTTCAAAATATATATTGTATGAGTGTGTTTTTTATGTTTATATGCACATGTTGTGCAGCCAAAAAGTGAGAAGTAAACACAAAACAGGAAATGATATCAGAAAGAGGACCTCTGCAGACTCTGCAGTGTAAAATAATATTAGATCATTTGATCTTTTTAGCTCGAAGTAAAAGTTACAAGGTGTAAAATGTCACGTGCTGTCACTTCCCAAAACTTTTTTGTACGGCTTACATTAAAAATATATTTAAAAATGTAAACGTTAATTATTATAATTAAAGTATGTAAATTCACGTTCAAGTTGCAAGAAAATGTTTCCATTTGTTCCATGTTTTTGCTGAAAATAAGGAAATTTGCTCTCGGTTTAAAAGGGTTTTCCTTCCTTTTATCTTGGACACTCTTATTTGTATGAAATAAGAATGATATATTGATTATTATAATGGTTATACGCAGAAGTTTGAGGTCTTTTTTTCTCCCTCTGCTGTTTCAGTTGCTCCAGTCCTGGGCTTGACCAAACAGTTCACACACCCGGAAACTGCTCCTCCTGATCTTATTAAGTTGCTCGAAGCAATTGAGCGGACAGGTAATACTTTTGTGTTGTTGAACGTCATGTAAAGGGCTTTATTGTTTGTGGTTTGTTGGTTAGAGAACCTGACACATGATACAGAGTGAGCAGGAGAGCAGAGCGCCTCAAGCCACATAAACATTGCATTTCTACTTTTAATAGATTTTTATTTTTTAATAGATATTTCCACATTGAAGATAATAAATGAAATGTGTGAAATGTTTCTTATTACACCATATGGCAATTATTAATAGCAAGATTTCCTCTTTCGCTGTGAGCCATCTCTCTTTCTCCCCTGAATGAGAGACTGAGCGGCGCTCGGACCGTCTGGCTTGACTGAAGCCGTCTTCTCACTTCTTCACAGATTAAAGCAGAGCTCAGGGATTCAGCTGGGCTGTTTTCCCAGTTCTCCCGATAGCGTGACTGGATATATTTATATCTCCGGGCTTTTACATTTAATGTTTAGATGTAACTGCTCCTCTAATCCAAGCTGGCATGGAAGATCTATTTTTGAGAGATGAGCTAACGCCTCGATTTTCTGCTAGGTCTGGACTCTAGGACACTATACAGGACATCCACTGCTTCAGCCTCTGACAGACAGAGCCTCGCTGGTGAGTTTAACCGCGCTTCTCATCCTTAGGTATGCACTTCCTGTGCATGATGGTCAGAGTTATTCAGTTTCAGGGCTTAAGGATTTTGGTTGCTTTTATTGTTTTGCCGCCGCCTTAATATCTAAAAAGTCTTGCTGTTCTGCTCAGTTGTGATCCTGGGCTACAAAACCAATCATAAGTAGCATGTTATATTTGTAGCAATAGCCAACAATACCCTGTATCGGTCAAAATGATTGATTATTACTCAATAAATAGTATTTATAATACAAAATATAAGCATCAGTGTTTAAATAATCCTAAATAGTAAATAATTGTAATTATTTTTATCTCTCTCTTTATCAACCTATAAATCAAGAAAGTATTTTTAAAATTAATACATGTCTTTATAAAAAAGTATATATTTTAATGCAAGGATTTTTTTTCAGAATATAATTATTATCATATCTGTCTATTAAGCTGTATATTAATTAATACATTTTTCTGAATAAATATTTTAACATATTTCTTGGATTTTTTAAATTATTCTAAACAAGTGCAAAAGTTTGGGAACCCCTTGCAGAATCTGTGACAAAATGGCTGTTATATATTTTTATTTAGTACTGAGTAAGATATTTTACACAAAAGATGTTTATAGTCCACAAGATTGCAAACATTCTTAAAATAACCCCACTAAAATGTTTGGGAACCCTTGGTTCTTGATACGGTGTGTGGTTACCTGGTTGATCTATGACTGTGTTTTTTTGTGATGGTTGTTCATGAGTTTGTTCTGAACAGTTTAACCTGAGCATTGCTCTTCGGAAGAATCCTCCATGTCCTGCAGATTCTTCAGTTTTCCAGCATCTTTTGCATATTTGAATCCTTTCCAGCAGTGGCTGTATGATTTTGAGATCTGTCTTTTCACACTGAGGACAGTTTAGGGACTCAACACAACTATTAAGCAAAGGTTCAGACATTTACAGATGCTCCAGAAGAAAACAAAATGCATTAAGAGCTGCACAGGACGAATGTTCAAAGTTTTCTTATGTTGTTGAAATTACTTTTTTCCCCATATAGTACTGCCTTTTGGAAGCAATAAAAGACACCTCAAGTACAATTTACCTTGATCTGCAAATTCTCTTAATGCATCTTGTTTCCTCCTGGAGCATTTGTGAATGTTTAAACCTTTTTTAATAGTTGTTTGAGACCCTAAACTGTGAGTGTGAAAAGATAGATCTCAAAATCATACACTCACTGCTGGAAAGGGTTCATATATGCAAAGGATGCCGGAAAACTGAAGAATCTGCAGGATTTTTCTGAAGAGCAGTGCTCAGTTTAACTGTTCAGAACAAACCTATCTATAGTTTATGTAATCATTTACATATAAACAATATTTTAAAGCATTCCAACCTATTTCTGTAACTCTGTTTGAAAGGGATGTATGGGATTAGATCTAACATGTATCTTGCTGCGACTGCTCATTTATAAAATGTGCGTCATGATGAGACCGGTCATTTGTCCCTGTGCAGAGCTGCAGGAGTTAGACGTGGGACAGTGGGACATTCATGCCCTCTCGGAGGCTCTCATTTGGTACCTGCAGGAACTTCCTGCCCCCATCATCCCTCCCTGTGTTTATACAGACCTTCAGGCAGCAGTGCAGCTAGAATCAGGTATGTGCCACTTTTCGCTCATCCGTGCAGGCCGAAAGAGCACAGTGTAAAGAAAGTAACATAACGCTGCAAGCAAACAGCTCCGAGCGTGTGCCGTGTGTGAAGACCCAGGTGTTCACGCTTATGTCGCTCACGAACAGACGTCCCTCCGGGGAGGAGACGGGGGCAGCTGCTGCAGGTGCTGGAGAAGCCTGAGATCCCGCTACAAAACCTCCGGACGCTGCATTATTTGCTCAGACACCTGGAGAAGGTCTGCCAGCGCGCCGAGCACAACGGCCTCGACATTCACACCCTCGGCCACATCTTTGGGCCTCTGCTGATCAGGGGCCCTGGGAGCGGGTGAGCGGCAGCTCTCGTTTCTTGTGTTACTATTGGCTGGAAACAAGTTCAGGAAATCTGTTGCTGAGAAATATACATTTTCGTTTCTATGTGTTTGATTTAAAGGTCAGAGGAAGATGAGGACTTCCCTGCGGTTGCAGTTGAGAGACTTCTTTTGGAGAGAATTTGGGAACAAGAGCCGACTCCTCCCGGTGAGACACCTGTGTCATTTTTGCCACTGTGTACAATAGCTATACTTTGTTTTATTCACGGATAAAACTGTTGTTTCACCCTTATGAGAGAAATAAAGAAATGTAGCGCTATGTTTTCATCTATAAAGTATTTCCAGAGGTAATAATTGTTTTTTTAGAGACAAATCTAGTGGTTAAGGTATTTTCTGGAACATATTTACTTTATTATTTACTAAGCTGACAATGTATCTTTTTTTCACTCACTGTTAGTAATGTCTGTAATCCTAAAGAGAAAAATATTCAGCTAAATAAATTAGCATAATGATTTTCAAAGTAAATATTGTTTGTCGAAGTTAAAAGCAAATGTTATCAGGCCTTGGTTATACTTCGGTAAACAATTTTATTTTCACTTTTCTTTGCTTACGTAGCTGCATATATTAAACATTTATTAATTTTGCAGCACTGTCCGCTTTCATTAATAAGTGTATTTACAGTAAACATGCTGAGGAATATGTTAAATTATCGTAATCGACAACATATCACAGATGCAGATAAAAAAAAAAATCTAAAATTGTGCATGTTGTTTTTTGATTATTAATACATAAAACATACAGTGGTTCATCATTAAATTAGAAATGACCAAATATATTACAAAACATTTGTACTATTACAAAAGATGTATGTTTCTTCAAATAATCCTGAACAAATTAGAATTTGATGTTTCTTAAGAAACAACTTCTGCTTGAAATGTAGCAAAAACATGTAGTGTAAATATAATAAAACAGTTTCAAACTGTCACAATATTATACACAATAAATATAAATGCAGCCTTGTTGAGCATAAAATGTTCATTTCACAAAAATATTTTTAACCACTTCAAGAAAAATTGTGTGGATTTGCAATAAAAAAAATATCAGAAAAGCTTAACCTTCCCTGTAGTTAAGAAAACTCTACTACAGAAGAATATCTAGGCTCGTATGCGAAAGGTCGCAGGGCTGATCCCCGTTATCATTACACCCCGTTCAGCGACTTCTGTCGCTGCATGTCGCTAGAGGCTGGCGATGAGGTCGCTAGTGTGTGTTCTCGATTCTGGTTTCTTAGTAACATTATTGTTGACAGCGAATATGCTTCTTGCCTCTAAATACAAACATTTTGGAGGCAAATGACTGAATATAATATAAATATACTCAAGAGTCCATACATACAAACAAAACACAAACGCCGTCATCACTGCTGAAGCTGAAAGGAGAATGAGCATGTGAGCACTATCGTCTTCTTTCCTATTGGCTGTGTCGCTCCCCAAAGTCGCTCTTCATTTGCATAAAGTTGAGAGATTCTGAACTTTGTTGGACACGCCCACACACAGTCGCTCATGGCCGCTCTCGCTGCTCGGAAATCGCCAGCTCTCCATTGAACATGAACGGGATTGTGTCGCTGTGAACGGGGCTTTACTCTTGAGCAAGGCAGGTGGCTCCTGAGTGCCTGTAACAAAACCTTGCATGTTGACTATGTATAAAAAGCTTTAAAGCAAATGTTGGCCCTAGTCATGTAGGGATAAATAAAAATGTATTTAGTTAATAATAAATATTTGTATCTTACTTGCCTTGTTTATCCAGCTCTCCCTCCTAAACCGCCCAAAGTCAAAGCCATCTCCTCATCTGTGACCAATGGAAACAACAGCTTACTGAGCGAAGCTGAATGGTACTGGGGAGACATTTCAAGGTAAATCACTGACATAGTTACCTATACAGCTGTAATTAAGATAATCACACATTTCTGCGTCTAATTCATCTCTGTTTGGTACACATGGTTTTAGAGAGGAGGTGAATGAGAAGATGAGAGATACTCCTGATGGTACGTTCCTGGTGCGGGACGCTTCAAGCAAAGTGCAGGGAGAGTATACCCTGACCCTCAGGTGAGCGCCTCCTCAGACCAAACAGTGGTTCTTGTTATGAGACGAATGCTTTGCGTAGGTGTGCTGGTGTGTCATTCGTTTAATATGCATCATTACCAAGGAGAACTTCTAACAGAGACAGGACATGATCAAAACCTAGTGATGTTTATTCCAGGAAAGGAGGCAATAACAAGCTGATCAAGATTTTTCACCGCGGGGGGAAGTATGGTTTCTCAGAGCCTCTTACTTTCCTCTCTGTGGTGGAGCTCATCAACCACTACCGGCATGAGTCACTGGCCCAGTACAACGCCAAGCTGGACATTCGCCTGCTCTTCCCCGTGTCTAAATATCAGCAGGTGCGATGCCTACACAATGCTCTTCACAATACTCAAACTGATGCCGTCTTTTGCCTGCAGTGGTGTTAAATGTTGTACAAATAACTATACAAATAATCTTGAATTTAATTCAATTTAAAATGTCTTTCAAATGAGTAATTTCTCATTCCCTTCACCTAGCTGTTGATGTGTCTAATGTAAATTCCTCTTAAAGGGGTAGTTCACCTAAAAAAAAAAAATCCACCACAGGAACCATGATCTAAATAAAGTTCCGGTTTTAAAATGTCTCCCTCAGAAATTCCCTGCTCGTTAAGGTAGTGCTTTTTCAAAGGTCCGGGAACTTTTAGACGCGGGGCTTTTAACCAGTTATGAAGCTACGAGAATAATTTGTGCGCACAAAGAAGAGAAGAATAACAACTTAAACTCATCTTCACCATACATGTGTATATCAATAGTTAAAAATATATAGGTAGTTGACAAATAAAAATTGGGCTGTCTCATAACATGAGAAAAATTTATCTTCATTCTCTTCAATAGCACGATAGAGGTTTATCTTCAATGTTTTTATTTGTCTGTCGCACCATAGGACACATTAGCCATGTTTCTATTACAGATTTGCGCAAACCTTTGGCAATATTTTATAAATGTTGATACATATGCTCCACAGACGTGTGCTGTGTAAACTGTCTAAGCATGAACGTCAGGGAAAGCCCCTAATACTCCAATACAACCACGTATTAAGTGTTTCTTGGAGGTTATAGCACACTGAAGTGTGATCACTTTTTACAAACGCCACGTCATCTGTATAGGCAAAAAAAAACAAATTATATACATGGCAATTTTGTGAATTATTCCATTGCGAATATTCGAATTCCCTAAAAAGCCACTGCATGTGAGCGTATAAACTTTATGGCAAGATCTTTGTGAAATTGATGCGTTTAATTAGGCGTATTTTCAATTTGCAATTTTAATTTTAATGGAAATGCGGCTAATGACACGTCAACTACCAAAATACAGTTTTGCTGATCTCAGATCGGCTTGGGGATGAGTAAATAATGAATAAGGCTTGTGAACACAGCTTATTGTGCTCTGCAGGATCAGGTGGTGAAAGAAGACAGTATTGAGGCAGTCGGAGAGCAGCTGAAGGTTTATCACGAGCAGTATCAGGATAAGAGTCGTGAATATGATGTACTGTATGAAGAATACACACGCACGTCACAAGTAGGCTGCATTTCATCTCTCCTTCAAATGCACTGGGATCTAATTAACAGAGTCACTAACAGAGATGGTCTGTACGATTTCTCTCAGGAGCTCCAGATGAAACGGACAGCCATAGAGGCCTTTAATGAGACCATCAAGATCTTTGAGGAGCAGTGCGAGACCCAAGAGCGCCTCAGCAGAGAAAGCATTGAGAAGTTTCGCAGAGAAGGCAACGACAAGGAGATTGAGAGGTACTTGTTTTTTACTATTCATCAGAGCACTGTAATGATACAGGTGTGACCCTTGGTGTTTTGAATTATATGTAAGTGGGAAACTTTTTTACTGTCTATTCAGAATTCAGAGCAACTCTGAGAAGCTGAAATCCAGAGTGACAGAGATTCATGACAGCAAGAGTAAGTTGGAGCTGGACTTAAAGCGACAAGCTACAGACAATCGAGAGATAGACAAGAGGATGAACAGCTTGAAACCAGACCTCATACAGCTGAGGAAGCTACGGGACCAATACCTTGTGTAAGAACACTTCCCATGTATAAACAATAATATTTCATATTTAAATGTGCCAACAATTAAACATTTTAATGTTATTTACAGTATAGTTTATTTCTGTAATGGCAAAGCTGAATGTTTAGTGGCCATTACTTCAGTGTTGATCCTTCAGAAATCAATCTAATATGCTAATTTGGTGAACAAGCTTAATTCTTTCTTTCTTATTATTACTGTCATTATGCACAGCAAAAGTAAATCATGCACGGCACAACAACATTTTGTTTGAGCTCTCAGTTGCAAAATAGGTCATAATAATTCAAATAGACATAAAAAAGAACATAAAAGACAAGTCATTGATCGAAATGGAAGTTGTGTTATAAAGTACAGCATAAGCATGAAGATAAATCAACAACACATTGATAAAGGTGAATGCTATATTGTAAAGTCCCAGGCTTCAGGTATGTGTGTGCATGTAATATTTTTGTAGAAATCATAATGCATTCTGTGATATGACATTATATGATATGACAATATTTATTTGAAAGTACAAGAAAACCATTTATATTGATGGATCTGTTTAATGCATCCTTGGTGACAAAAGCTTTGACCCTTTGACCCGTTTGAATGATTATTAAAAATACCTAGCTTGTACAAGTTACTTGTTTGTGAATTGGACAATGGTAGTCAAGTTTTCTCACTGTTAAGTCAAGCCATTAAAGCCAAAGCTATATAATAACATATTGTTTTGCATTGCTGCAAACTCACAATGTAATTTCTTTTGTTGTGAAACTGTAGATTCACTGCACTCTGGTTATTTATTCACGGGTAACCATTGCTGATTTTAACAGCACTGATATTGTCTTTGCAGATGGTTGACTCAGAAAGGTACCAAACAAAGGAAGATCAACGACTGGCTGGGCATAAAGAACGAATCAGAGGAGTAAGTTCTGTTCCTCCTGTTTTGAGATACTGGAAGCAAAATACAACCTGAATTTCTGATACTCTTAGAACTATTTGGACATTTTTTTACATCCTAGCACAGACTTTATCATGAACTTTATTCAATATTAGATTTGTAACAGATTGATTGAAAATCACAAGACAGGCTTTATTCCAAAAGCTCTTAACTGTTCTTGTACAAAAGATTTTGCATTGCATTTTATAGAGAAGAGTGAATGTATTTATTGTTTATATTTTAAACTATTGTTTTAACTACAAAAACATACCATATCTTACTGCACAATGCACAGTTATAAATAAAACAAAATCATGATGCTTTGTGAGGTACATCAAAAATAGAAAAAGAAAAACCAGTAATCATATCGTTTTTGAACTTTCAGCTTCTATTCTCTGTTGGATGACGATGACGATCAAGCACATCACAACGAGTGCGCCTGGTATGTTGGGGACATCAAGCGCACATATGCAGAGGATCTCCTGAGAGGCAAACGAGACGGCACCTTCCTCATCAGAGAGAGCCAGACCCAGAAGGGCTCCCTCGCCTGCTCTGTAGTGTGAGTTACTGAAGCACTTCCCTCTTTACCACATCCAGCATCACATTTGCTGCAGCCATAGTTTGCAATGGTAAAATAACTATCGTTGGAGGCTAAACATGGGGGTGGAAAAATGGGAATTACTATGTCTTTTATTTTATCATTCAACTCAACTTAGAAATGTGTAGCCCTCACATTAATTTAATTCAGTTAAAGTCAGAATGTGCATTCTACAGGCTGACACTTCAGTGGAGTTCACAATAACTAATTACTGTGCATATACAGTGGGTACGGAAAGACCCCTGCAATATTTGTTATATTGCAGCAATTTGCTAAAGTTAATTTTTTCCCTCATTAATGTACACACAGCACCCCATATTGGCAGAAAAACATTGTTTTTGTAGAATTATTAAAAAAGAAAAACTGAAATATCACATGATCCTAAGTATTCAGACCCTTTTGATTAACCTTTCTCTCGAATGCAACCAGTCGTCCTGTCCCCACAGCATGATGCTGCCACCACCACGCTTCACTGTTGGGACTGTATTGGACAGGTGATGAGCAGTGTCTGATTTTCTCCACACATACTGCCTAGAATTAAGGCTAAAAAGTTAATCAGACCAGAGAATCTAATTTCTCACCATCTTGGAGTCCTTCAGGTGTTTTTTTAGCAAACTCCATGCAGGTTTTTATGTGTCTTGCACTGAGGAGAGGCTTCTGTCGGGCCACTCTGCCATAAAGCCCCGACTGGTGGAGGACTGCAGTGATGGTTGACCTTCTACAACTTTCTCCCATCTCCCGACTGCATCTCTGGAGATCAGCCACAGTGATATTTGGGTTCTTCTTTACCTCTCTCACCAAGGCTCTTCTCGTCCGATAGCTCAGTTTGGCCGGACGGCCAGCTCTAAGGGTTCTGGTCATCCCAATCATCTTCCATTTAAGGATCACGGAGGCCACTGTGCTCTTAGGACCCTTAAGTGCAGCAGAAATTGGCCAGATCTGTGCCTTGCCACAATTCTGTCACTGAGCACAGTTGTGTGGCATTGCTAATCATGTCCAGTATAATCAAACACAGCTGGACTCAAATGAAGGTGTAGAACCATCTCAAGGACGATCAGAAGAAATGGACAGCATCTGAGTTAAATATATGAGCGTCACAGCAAAGGGTCTGAATACTTAGGACCGTGTGATATTTCAGTTCTCTTTTTTAATAATTCTGCAAAAATGTCAACAATT
>JAUMHI010000022.1:1309107-1332378 GCA_032359435.1 Enteromius unitaeniatus
GCCTAAATCTAAATGATTGTACCCCTAAAAAATTATTTACCTTTGAGGTTGTGATCTCATTATTCCCTATTCCCACATTCACTCTCAGTTTCGCAGTCAGGTATTTCATCTCATCATCATTTATTCATTCCATTATGAGATTCTGTAGCTTTTAGAGAGTAGAACTGATCCAAGGAGTGTTTTTGGTAATGTTTTATAACGCTTTTTGACCACAGAGAGAATTTTTTTCTGGAGCTGGAATCTGACAGCTGCAATTATTAGTGCCTTTCTTAGACTTAATGTTTGAATACCGTTTTTATAAATTCTTTTGGTCATACTTGAGGTAACAGTAGGGAGTTTATGGTGGAATGGAAGTATTAACTAAGTATTTTTAAGTAAGTGTGATCATGTTTACTGTTGTTCTGCAAGTTTTCACAGAAAATCAACACAGAAATAAAAACATGCAATCAGGAATTTGAAATGAAGACGAGTGATTTGCCCATACAGATTCTGCAACAGATTCAAGATGCTTATTTTGAAAGTGGCTTCTCTGTGAGCTGTTCTTGACAACCTTAAGCTATAAAATATTTGTAGAAGAAATAGTTGTGAAGTATACTGGAAAATAGATTTTATGACATAATTTTTTTTTTCCTGACTGTTGGAAACTGCTCATTTACCTTAAGTCACTATGTTTTACCTTTCTGGAAATTCAATGATGACATTTTAGGGACTTTTAAAATACATTCCCTGTAATAAATAAAAAACGAAAAAGGTACTGTAAAAGCACAGTGCCATTATGGAGAGAGTTTGGCCGTCCTGCACGAATTAAACATTAATCATGAATTCTCGTTGACAGTGTGTTATCTCTGGTTTGGTCGGAGTACGTAATTGTGATCAATGAGCACTCTGTCTTTTGTGTAATAAAGAAAGTGGTTCTTGGAACAGATATTTATGAGGCACTATACTTATTCTGTTTTCTTTTGTTAACCATATGAAACCACATGATACACATGGAAGAACTTTTTCCAAAGCTTGAAGTTTCAGGCAGCTTCACCCTTTTTGTTCAGTGGGAGACATACTTTTTTTTTTTTTGGGCTCTGTTTCTTGTTTTTCCCTACCTGGAGCTGTCATGTTAAACTGGGTCACTTTTCAGTGTTCATCTGATCTTTGAGATGCTCTTTTAAAATGCTCTAGAAGTTACAAGGAGTGATGTCAACCACAATGTCTTCCTGTAGGTTATAACTACATGTGGAATAAAAAAAATCATCCTATAAGTTACTTAGTTTTTTTTTTTGTTGTTTTTTTTTTTTTACGTCTTAAAAGTGAAATCTGATAATCCAAATTGGTGAACCAGTGTCTGGAAATGAGCAGTATGTAGAAAATGACATGCGCTGTGCATGCTATGAAGTGGCCCTTTTTCTCATCAGGGCTTGAGTCACCATGAATAATTGTGAAAGTAGTTGGACAGCTGGAGGACTAACACCTGCCCGCAATCGCTGCTTCTCACCCTCCAGTCTGTGGGAAACCCAGCAGTGCTCTTCCTTCAGACCCTCATCGCCTGTTTGGTAAAGGGGTGTGGATGTGGTGACCGGCAGAAGGACCCGAAGTGGTATGAGGCTGAGTGTGAGTCAGCATTGCTCTGCGTTCCCGGACCGGACACTGATGTGTCTATCCTGGTGGACTGTGTCATCAGTATGCTGTTCTCCTGTGGCTGTCTATCATCTCTGTTGGATGGCCATACTACACTGTCACCAATGTGGCGAGGCGCTGCGGCACAAGGAGCCAGGCTCGAGTTACTTCCTTCTAGGCGCCAGTCTCCATTAGAATCCTATTCGTTTGTTTATTAAATATGTAAATACACAGTGTCCCCAGAATGCATTTGAACATTTAGTATCTAAAGAATGCCATGGCAGGAGATACCAAAATATCAAACAAAGGGGCACCATAGAGCTTTTTACAAAAACAAACGTTACTTTTCTAAAATCTAACATACTTTTTTTTTTTTTTTTTTTTTTTTGGTGAAACGTTCTGCTTGAAATGTGTTCTTGCGCCGTCTTAAAATAAATGCTATTTGGTTTGATATTTTGCAATACAGTGATGATGCATTGACCTTCATGCCGTTTCATGTGCGTCTTAAGTGTTCAAATACTTTTTGGGGCCACTGTGTACAAGTACTGCAGAGCTCCAAATGAGAATGCTGGAATGAGCCGGTCATGTGTTAAAACTGTCTAGACATAAAATAGCCTCAAAATCATTCATGCACCTTATGCAGTTTATTGATAGATGGCGTCTGATGGAGCTTTGTGAGGGCTAACTATAGAGTTTTTCTTCATTTGCAGTCCTCTTACGTAGTAAATGTGGAGATATATCAGCACTAATTTTGACTTCATGAGTCCTGAAGGCTTTTTACATTTAAAATGTGCTCCCCGGGGCTCAGAGGTGAAGAACCTTTGATCCTCACACTTGAATTAATCTGTGCTGGACTCTACTAGAGAAACTATAGCTATCTAACTAATGCATGCTTAGTGTTAGTGTCTTCTGGGTACGGTATTTGTTTCCTAACCAGACATGATTAAAGGATTAGTGCACTACCAGAATGAAAATTCTGTCATCATTTACTCACCCTCTACTTGAACACAAAAGATGTTCTGAAAAATGTTGGAATCTGAAAAGCTGATGATCACCATTGACTTCCATAGTAGGGAAGCATACTATCGAGTCAATGGTGCTCAACAACTGTTGGGATACCACATTTTTCTAAATATCTTCTTTTGTGTTCAACATACGGGTTAGGGGTTAGTTCACCCCAATATGAAAAACTTGTGATTAATTACTCACCCTCATGTCGTTCCAAACCCGTAAGACCTTTTGTTCATCTTTGGAACACGAATGAAGGTATTTTTGATGATATCGGAGAGCGTTGGTTGTTTACACTTAGGGGAAAGTGTGCGTATGCGTATGGTGAAATATTCAATTTAAAGAAAAATTCTGTTTTAACATATTTTGAGGTTTTGTTATTTATTTCTGGGATGGCAAAGCTGGTATTTTAGCAGTCATTACTCCTCCTAAAAACAGATTTTTTTTTCTGTTATTTTAGTTTTTTCTGAATATTGTTTCTTTTGAAAAATTCACCCAAAACATTTGAGCCCCAGCGCTCACCAGTGGAATTTTACCCAGAAAAACAACACATGAATAGAAACCAAGCAGCCAACAAGAAGTCCTGGTATTTCTTGTCAAGTCCTGACTGGTTAGAGTTGTGGAAAGTGCATTTTCTTACTCTTCTGCCACTGACTTGTTTAGTAGGTACATCTCTCTCGTATGTCTCCTCTCAGTAGCAACTGTCCAATTCTAGGGAATACAAACTAATAAAACTTTTGCTTTAAATTCACTAAAAGGTCTTACAAATGCATAACGTAAATGTCTGCAGTGGGTCAGTGGCTCAGTTCCCATGCTGTCTGTCTGCCCTGTAAAGAGCTTCTGCTCTCCATATCTAAATCCTTTTTGAGGCCCCAGGGAGGTTGAGTGAAGGAAAAGAGTGGAAAAAGGAGGAAAGGAATACAATAAAAAGATGACCAAGCGATATGATCCATCTGCTGTGTAAAGTGAGATCAGGGTCATCTGGGGCTCTTACTTGGAAATGAAATGCATCATGGAGTTTTTCTGTTTGCACGAAATGCACAGCATGTACTACTGTATATCTCCTCTCCTTTTGACTTTTCTTTCTCTTTCGTAACCTGCAATCAGTTTGATAAGAAAGTAATGCACAATGGAGGCGGTCATTACGGTTAGTGCAGCAGCTGTTGCATAATAATCAGTGCAGAGCACCTTTTTTTCCAGGGGCTGCTTTGCTGTTGCAGAGGGCCTTTGCTGATTAGCTTGTTTCTGTCTGTAAGGCATTCATGCTGCTCTGACGTCTTCTTACGGGTGTGAATGGTTACGACCATCGCTTCATTGTTCCGTCTGACTGATGCAATTTCAAAACAATAGACACTAATTAAGATTTAATTGCTAACTGCTGGTTTCCTCCTGCTGCAGCAAAAAAATGGAGTACAATCTACTATATCTATACCCCTCTTTTGGGGTGTAATTTATGCTCCCAAAGAGCGTTTAAAAGCCTTGGAAAACATTTTGGAAGATAAACTGCATTATAGAATTTGGTCAGTGGTTGTTTCTTTTAGGCTATGAAATCAAATCAACAGAAAAATTTTATGTTAACGATTATGAAATGTTTTTTAAACTGCCAAGTAGGATGTGGTCTATTGTTCAGTCTGTCTACACTACTGTTCAAATATTTGGTTTTATGATTTTTTTTATTTAGTTTTATTTTTGGAAAGAATTTAGGAGTATATCCGTGACATAGTAACTAACAACTAGGGCTGCACGATTTGGGAAAAATGTCACATTGCGATTATTAAGGTCAAAATTGAGGGCTAGCGGGAGTAGAGCCAGACATTGAGCTCAGCCCTGGTTAGGGTTCTACCCCCAAGGGTTCCACCTTCTAGGGCTCGCATTTGCCGAAACTCGTGAAACAATGTTAAAACAGAAGCAGCAAAAAAAATGAAAAGAAAAATGCTTATAGGTATATGTTTTGATCTGGGTTTATCCAAACAATTTTTAATAACAGGGGATTGTAAATTACAGCATTTTAAGTCAATGACTGGGAGACTTGATTGTTTTATTGAAAATTTGTCATTTACATTTGAATAACAGCAACGGGTACAATTTACGCCGTGGCGGTTCTAGTGTTAAAAGGGAAGTGGTAGGTTAATAAGAATGTCTGATAAGAACTAACTGTAAAATCTTATTGTTGACAATACTCTATTACTATGCAATCATAGATCAAAGCATATTTGCTTTGTTGCTTGGACTGCTTTTTATAGTTTTTTAATGTACATTTATCCGTGGAGTTGTTTCAAAAGAAAACAGGCAATTATTATAGCTAATGAAATTGATTCAGGCTGTGCTCTCTTTGATAATTGTATTCTGTACTCCATTTCATCCCCAATCTCTCACTCTGAATAATAATTAAGCACTTCATGCCACATTTTGCAACATTTCACTAAACTGCTATCCTGTTTTTTTGAAACATCTATATTTCCCCTCGTTCAGTGACGTCCTTCTCACTTCCTGCCTGCGGCTGAGAAGGGTTAAGTGTGCACCCTGGTCACCGTGTGAAGCAGTTAGTAGCCAGGGAGTGCGTAATCCTTCTCTTATTAAGGTATTGTTGTCACGGGGGTCAGGTTCTCTCTTGCAGCGACAGCTTTTGAATGTCATTACTCAAGTGGAGACAAACAAAGCTCACGGCAGGCCCCCCCTTAGACAGCATGTGCACAGTAACAAGACCAGGCCTGACCTCTAACAAGGGAGGGCTCACACAAAATCCCAATTTACCATCCGAAGGGAAAGCTTTCCCATTGCAGTGATTCCTTAATGAGAGCTACTGTATACTATATCAGTTCTTCATCCTTCAACTCTTAATTGGGCCAAATATAAGCAGACCAGTGTGTCGTGATTTATTGCTCTACCTGGCAGAAATAACGAGATCTATTTTCTTGTTGAGTATAGCATCTTGAGGGTGTTATTTCGAGGAAGATGCTCCGAAGCTGGCAACATCGTACAGCCTAGAAGCTCGAAACTGAAAAGCGTTGGCAGATGTGACAGGACATGGGTGCGACTTCTCAGCGTGTGACTGCTATGGTGTAATTAAACATGGAACAAATATACGGCGTGAAAGCGACAGGATTAGAAAGATAATGAGGCCGCTGCATCCTTGTGCCTCACGCTCTTGCCAGTAGACTGAATCTCAAACTGTGGGCGGATGTTGTCTTGCTTTCCAAACAGTGTGTTTCTTCATAACAATCAGTGCATGCTAATTACAACATTAAGCAGAGATAAAGACTGTTGCCTGACAATTAAAACTTAATCTTCTAGGAACATTCATCTCAATTTTCATACAGCGCTAGCCATACCAAAGCAGCTACGCCAGCTAACTGGGGAGGTCCTATGCAGTAAGAAGATTCCCATCAGACATATAAGATGTTTGTATGGGCGTCCGCACCCACTGAGTGATGTGAAGGTGTGAAAGCTTCTGCTTTAGCCCCTCACCGGCCTGGAAATAGACACGACAGGCAAAGAAGAGAGTGCAGGATCATGTGTTGATCAGCCCATTAAATAGTCATTAAAAAGCCGTCGCTTTGCTACGGTCCACACTCCTACTGTCATATTGAGTTCAGCCCGACTTGACAACTAGCTACGTCAAAGCCCACTTTGAAAGCACACTATGTTATTGAGAGGCTCTGCTTGAGGACACTGGGCTGAAAGAGTGTTATCCTCTGTGATAAACAAGTTCTTCAGTGTGTCTGTACTGAACCTTGGCCATGGAAAGTCAAAGCTGTCCATGGTAAACAGAAACATGCACGACCACAGTGTCATTATATTTACTTTGAACGTTTGATATTTAACAAAGAATCATTAGAATCCTCTAACCGTTGTTCAGAACAATGACACAAAACTTTCAATTGGTTATATTAAACTGTGACTGTAAATAGTGTTTAGAATTAGTATGTGTCACATTTCCAATAACTTTAAGGAGACCTTTTTACTGTTATAGACCTGCTGCAGGGAGGCATGAGGATTTCAGCAATAATTGTCATTGTCTACAATGTAAGATGGAAATGGAGGTAGTGTCTGCTTTGGTAAATGAAGTTCAACATTTATGCTTTTAGCAGATGCTTTTATATTCATAAATAAGGCTTTGCATAAATGATTAACCTTTATTTAAAAGAACATCTTTTATTTGAAATAAAAAAACTTTTGTAATATTATAATTGTTTTGCTTTACTAAAGTAAGCCCTTAAAGGAATAGTTGTATAGAATAGTCTGTCATCATGTACTCACCTTCAAGTAGTTCCAAACTTGAATTTCTTTGTTCTGCTGAACACAAAGGAGGATTATTTAATAAAAAAGGTCACCATTGACTTCCATAGTATTTTTTTCCCCTAATATGGAAGTCTGTAGTTACCAAAACAGTCTGGTTGCCTTAGTAAACATGAACTGAGAATGCATTTTCATTAACTAACATTAACAAAGATTAATAAATGGTGTAATAAATGCGTTGTTCACTGTTTGTTCATGGTAGTTAATACATTAACTAATGTTACCTTATTGTAAAGTGTTACCTTTTATTCTGAATGTATTCCTTTGTGTTCAGCAGAACAAATAAATGTTGCTGTTTAAGCATCATGGGTACAATGTAATCAAGAATTTGTTCATAATGAGATACATGAATTTAATTGAGGAATCATAAAGTTTAATGAGACCCCCTTATTAAAGAATTTAGTTTCATGTGACCTGTTGGAGATGTCATTGCTTCTTTTAATTCATACCATGGGAGTTTCTTACGGCAGGAAAGGGGCATTTAGGAAATGTAATTTCCTCTAAAAGACATATTACTGAAAAGGGGATAACTGTACAAGTTTCATGACCCAAAGAAGTAAATCCTGGCATCCTGAAGCTGGCTGACCGTTAATACATTTGATACTGTGTCTCTTTGTCTTATTTAAAAGGCAGATGCTGTCATTGTAAGGTTCTCACAGGTCCTACCAGCTTTTGGTGTAACTGGCTGGGCAAGCAGGGCCAGTCCATTGTGAACAGTGTCTCCACACAGATTATGCAGGGTGTTGGTTGTCCCTGTAAATCTCACTCTCTGGATCTTTTTTCCAGGTGCCACTTTTCTAGTGCCAGTCTGTAATGAATCCATGCTGAAAAACATTACCCAGAGACCAGAGCCTATATTGTGAATACAGATTATGTTTCTATAATGCTTTCATACATGGCTATAGTCAGAGTTTATATGAGGTAAGGTTGTGGTTGGAATCCTGGAGACTTGTTCTCTGCTGTTGCTCTGCTGAGACACAGAGAAGACAAGGCTTTAATGAGGCCTGCTGTGAGAGAAAGAAAAAATGGAAGAAAAACAATAGGGCCAGAAGGAGTGAGAACTAAAAGCAAGAGGGGAAAAAAGAAAATGAACTGGAGAATAAAGGAGCGTGTGCTTTGGCCCGGGAGAACATCTTCGTTTGAGAAATACTAATAATGAGCTCATTCCCTTACATATATTGAAATAAATATGTCTCCATCTCACAGTGACTCATCTGTTGACATATTCATCATAAGAGAGAGGGAGAGTGAGCAGTAGAGACATGAAATAATTATTTATATATGTCGCTGATGACATTTCTCTCTGCACTGAAGAGGTTTTGAGAACTTTCATCTGTTAAGGACATGTTTTATTCCAAACTGAAAAGTGTGATAATTTATTCAACGTCATGCTGTTCCAAACCTAGAAGACCTACGAAGATATTTTGAAGAATGCTTCCTTACATAGTTTTTCTTCATACAATAGAGGTTATTGGGGTCTGAAACAGCACCAAAACCCCACATTTACTGAATTGGCAAAAAAATAAATGTGTATATGTTTTTAAAGTAACTTCTTTTCAGAATGTCTGAACTGAACTACATTTTGAAGGCATGGTGGAAATGATCAATCTAATGCAATATGATAATTCCGAAAAAGGTTCTATTTACAATGAGACAAATTTAAATGTTTGTGTAGAAGTTTTAAATGTTTGTGTAAATTGCTTTAGTGCAGTTGAGTTATATTTTTAGTAGGACATGGAAGCAGGAAGCTCTTGTGCAAGTTGTTGGTTAGTGCTGGTTTCCAATAACACAGTACAAAATGTGTCATCAGAGCACTACAGGAAAGAAGATTCCTTGCCTGTGGAATGATTCAGTGTTGAACCTAAAATACAAGTACAACTCTTCAATTATGGCATTTGTGTATTTGAACTGCTCGCTCTTAAATAAATTCACTTTATAGGGAAGAGAGGCAGAGCACAGTGTGTTGTCAAAGAATGCTAATAGTGTGTCTGTGTACTTTCATCACAAGCTCTTTAAGAGCTTCCACTGATGTGGGCCTCTTTGAAGATGGCTTAAGGACTGCATTTGATAACACAGGGGGCCTAAGATACCTGAGGGTTTTTTTATAACCACATGCCAGCATTAGACATTACAGCAAGTCATTTTATTTTCAGTTTTTTATTTGTTTGAAAAATAGATTGTGGTTCAGTATTGGCTTGTAGTAGGTGCTTTTAAGCTTTTACACTTAATTTTGAATGAGATGATAACCAAAGACTGTCTAAAATCTGCAGACTGTTAAAATAAATGGCAATAAAGATATTTCTCACTTGTTTTGTAAAAACTGTATTGTGCTGTGTATGCAGCACAGTACAGAGGCAAAAGCTTCCTTCAATTGTTTTCCTTGTGTTTCCTGAAGAGCAACATGCATGTAGTACTTGGATGTACTCTACTTGGATAGAGGCTGTAAATTAAGTGTTGTTCTTGAGGAAGGCACTAGCGAAACCTAGGGTCTCAGTCAAGGATGTGTACTGTATTTCATTTGATCTAAAAAAGTGCTTTCTCTCTCCCCTTAACCCACTTTTGTCTTTTCACTCACAGGTGGCTTTCACATTGGTTTCTTAAACATCTGATTCTGGCCGGGAAAGCAAGATAAAGACACAGAGAGAGGGTTGGACATCTGCTGAACACATCAGCGGAAGGCTGTCACCAGGTGGGCTGTAGGCTGTGGCCTTGGAGACGGAGCCAGAGGACTTCTTTATGTCCACAGGCCCCTGCTATCTAAAGGGGGGATGATCTGGAGCGCTGCACGCAGGCCTATCATTAGGCCATCGGGGCCCATGCTAAGGAATGGATAGTTTTGCTGCTAAAAGTTACAGTGCAACTTCCCTTTAACTATGGGTCAGCGGATTGGTATGGAACTGTTTTTTTTCCTTGGAATCAGCTAAAGCAGCAGTTGATGCAAAGCAACTTTTATTTGCTTTTTAGGATTTATATAATTTGCCGTTTTTATATGAATGTGTCTACATAGCGTTTATTGTTTTTAGGTGGCTAGCGTTATATTACAAAGCAGACTTTGGGATTTATGAACAAACAAAGACCATGGCGGCTACCTATCGCATTGTGGTCAGCAGTATTAACTGTTATAACAGTGTTGTGATTGACCGTCGTGTCCAGCACACTGTACACTACTGTAACGGGCCCTGTGGAGCACTAAAACATGGACTGAACTGCACAGTGGCTCACCGCAGCACTTGTGCTGAACTTCTTGATAACGGCATATCTAGAACCTGCTCAGACCGGCCCATCAGCCTTCACGAGGCCAAAACGATGGAGAATAGCAACACCGGACCTGGTGCTTTCTGCGACGACTACCACCAGGTTGTCCCCAGAGTTAAGAAAGGATCTGCCATCCAAAGCTCAGCAAGCCTCAAGGATATTACAGGGGAAGCTATCAACCTGGCCAGTGGAAAAATCAAGGAGTTTTCATTTGAGAAAATCAAATACTCTTCCAGCCACGTGACTTTCAGAAAGGGCCGTAAGGTTCGGCCAGACTCCTTCAGCAGGAGGTCCACTGATCTAGACATCATATATGGCCAGTTCACAGGTAATGATGAGAACTGTCCTCCATTCAGCCTGTTTCAGAAATCTGTACTCGAGGAGCATAAGCTAAGTCGCAGTGCATCCCTAGAGCAGAACCTAAACAATGTGGCCACGCTCTACCTGAACAGCCTCACCGAGGAGAACCTAATTACCCGCATTCTGGAGAAGACCAAGGCAGACAGCAGTGCCTCAGGAGAAGACATTAAAGCATGTTTGGACATTCTCCTCAAGTGCTCGGAAGATCTGAAGAAGTGCACGGACATCATCAAACAGTGCATCAAAAGGAAGTCGATGGGTGGAAGCAGCGACGACTCTGGGAACCCTGAAGTCATTTATAAAAATGTGATGGCTCGTCTCTCCAACTACCTGAAGAGGCTTCCTCTTGAGCTGGAACAGGGGCAAAGTGTGAGGCAGGAGCACAGCGAGCTTGCCGAACTAGTCAACAGCATACATGGGCTGCAACAAATCCCATTCTCCCCCATCTTTGGCAATGAGCAACCTCCGCGCTATGAGGATGTTGTACAGTCTCCTCCACCCACAAAGCCTCGGACAAAGCCATCCCAGCCAGAACCTCCAGAAAGCTCTAGGGATCTTACAAGCAATGGGAAACCCATTCAGAGCCCCTCTGGTTTGTCAGCACGTACACCTCCATCAGCGAATGGCTTCCCGCATGGCAGCTCGCCTTCGGCCTCCAGTAGCGGTTCAGCGCCTTATATCTGCCACCACACAGTCTCAACAAGCCGAGCAGACACATTTTCTTCCACAAACTCTCTCTTGTCTAGCAGTAGCGAAAGCCTCTGTAAGGATGCCATGGAGGCTCTGTATATCGAGGAGGAGGATTCGGATTTGGGAAGGATGCCAGACAGGGCACTGAAAGGGGATGGGAAGCACACCTGCAGTATTTCAGAGTCCAGGCCATTCTCTAAAAGATCCATTGGCTACTCCGAGCCTAGTGGGGGTGTTTCAGATAAACTCCACGAACTTAGCAGAAACGGAACTGTGTTCAAGCCTAAAAATGACTTGATGGTCAACCAGATGTACTTGCCAAAAAGCACAGACTCCAGAATGTTCAATAGATCAACCTCGCATGTTAATAAAGGGGGATCCGATGACATTGATAAATTGCTGATGGACCTGGAGTGTCTTTCCCAGAACATGCAAAAGGAGCCTCCACTTCCCCCTAAACTTAAAAACTGTGCCCAGCAGACAGGTTCCTCACAGAATTTGATTAGTAACTCTGTGGCTAAAGATCTACAAGTGGCAGGTTTGTCTGGACCCTCGGTTACTAAGCCCTCTGAGACAGGGGTTGAGGCCACCGAAGAAGACGATGGAGCTCTGCTTCTCAGGATTCTTGAGAGCATTGAGAGCTTTGCTCAGGAGCTGGTGGAGAGTGGGGCTGGGAGAGGAACTCAGACAAAGGAGCGAGAGGTCATGCGACTTCTTCAGGACACGCTGGCCAGCACCAAAGCAGAGGTGACTCCGCTTCCACTGCCTGAACCTCCATCTGAGATTGCATCTACCCCAGCACAAACACCTAAATGCACACCTGCCTTAACACCCTCAAGTGCACCTGCTGCCGTACAAACCCCAGCTTCTACTGGAAGAGACACCGGCTCAACGCTTCTCATTCAACAGAAACCCGAAATCATCAGGGTGAGTTTACCTAAACTTTGTCTATGTAAGATTTTCATGTCCTTTCAGGTATCTGTGAAATATGTATCATTGATAAAATTATAAAAAATAGGTAAGAAAAACTAAAAACAAGTCTCATTTAATGTACCCTTGTTGTTGTCTACCTGAACATCATTGGCTGCTGCCAGCTGTTGGTGAATGTTGCATGAGTTTCTCAAATGTCCTCAGTGGCAAAACTGGATTTAAGAATCTTTAAAGCTATTCTGGGGATGAAGTCAAATGCAGAGTATGCAATGAAACTAAATAACTTACAATACATGGTGGGATTTCTTTAAAAACAGTGAGCAGCTTAGGATAAACCAGGGACCTAACTATAACAAAAGACTATAGACAGTCATTGATGCTCAAGGAGGCAAAACAAAATATTAAGAACCAATATAATTTAGGATAAATTTGGTTATTTTGTATCTGTATTAAGAGTTCATTTGCAAAAACAGATTACTCCATTTTTAATCTTGATTTTCCATTGTGCATTACAATTAATCTCAAGCAAACTGCAGACGGGTTATTTTGACTAAGTTAAAAGATAACTTTAAAAAACAGCAAACTACGGCAACTAACACAATAAAACAATAAAAACCTTGATAACATACTAAAACATGATTTTAATTTTTAATTCAGTAAACAATTCTGTTCATAAATAGGCTTTATACACACAAATACATATGTTTGTGTGTGTGTGTCTGTAAATGTTTATGTAGATGTATTGTTCCGATATTCCGCTGGGTATTATATAATGTACATATCTGTGTATAACTTAACTTAATATGGAAGTGGAAAATCCATTTAACCATTAGCTAAAGCACAAAATGATAGCCTTCATAGACAGAAACCATTACATCAAATTTCCTCTTTGGAATACTGTGGTATGTGCATGTACTAAAATATTGCCTTTTAGCAGAAGTGAAATGAATCATTAATATAAGCAGTGATGTATTTTACAGGTCTGTATTTGTCACTGCTAACTGATTTAATTTTGAATGATTCAATAACAGTATAATGCGTTGACTTGTATAAAAAGCCATCTATTGTGTATACATTTTTTTCATTTTACTTAATTTCTATTTTTAAAACCTTCCATATTTTGCAGGTTTATTTTGATATACAACCAACACACATCTAACTATACTAACTATAAGACTTAGAGTAAGTAACAGCCTTAACCCATTACCCCTGGGATAGCTAGCAGGTTGCAGAGAAGCTTGCTGGAGTTAACTGTGGGGTCAGTATCAGGTGTCTTCTGGAGCTGGCTGTCACCTTTATACCGTTTTTTTTCTGCACATCCATCATGGTGGGATTGAAGAAAGCACAGTTTGTCATACTCTAGTTCAGGGATCTTGGGTGAGACTCTGGCACATACTGTACATAATTGTTTATATATATACATTTTTCAAGTGTTAACTTAATTCCTATGTGTAATGTGTAAAAGGTAAGGGCATAAAAGGGCTCTTAATGCCTTAAAACCACCTAAAGCATTATTTATTGCAAGAATGTTTTAGCCTTTCATAACCCATTTATTACTAACTCTCAGCTCTCTCAAGTGTTGTCAAACTGTTTATGTTCCACGTCAGTCCTCCTAGCACATTTAACCCTTGCTCTTTATGTGTCCTCTGTTCTACCTCTCTCCCACCCTTTATCTTTTTTTCTGCCTGGTAAATCCTCACTTGTTTATTTTCCTGGCTTTGTAAACCAATACCAGCTCAGGATCTATCTCAGGCCTGCTATTTATGACGTTGCCATGACATCTGTCAAGAGTGGAACCCCCTTAATAATGGGGCTCCTCCTTCAGTCCTATTTCTGTACCTCCTCAGCGCATAACTAAGAACCCTTAAGGTTGGATAAGTTGCATACTTGTGCACGGACATGCACATACACACCCCTAAGTGCACATAGAAAAATGCCCTAATGACTGCTGGTTTAGATTTTGTAGAAACGAGTGATGAGGTCTCCGAGACTTCCTAAGACTCCAGATACTAGACGTTTTATCTCAAACAAGGCTTGAGGCGTGAACGTTAGCTTTATTACAAAGAGGTTTACTTAGAAAACATGCGTGTTTTCATAAAACGCATGTCCCCCAGTAACCGTCTCTCATTGGTCCACATGTTATTTTGGGACTGGGTTGTGATGCTGTAGCCATGCAGTCCTTTTTCGAGAGCACTGGTAGGTCACAGCAAGAGCAGGCAGTGGGGATTTTGGCACAGACACTGTTAATGGTGTTGATTTGCCCAGGGCACTTCTCCTCCTCCTTGTCATCCACAGACAAAGGTGTCAGGAAGACTAAATCAGCTTACTCCCCGCCTACTATTTCATTCTGCTAAGAGACTGGCTGTCGCCAGAGGGAAAACGGACCCAGTGTTGCCGTGGGGGTCACGGCTAAGTTTGGGAATAGCTTTCTGCTAACCCGATCCCCTCTTTGGCACCCGAGGGAGCAATAAAAATAAGAGCGCTACGCCAGGAGCCCTGCCCACTGCCCCATTTAAACACAAAGCTGCCAATCACGTAGATAAACAAGGCTGCGGAAACGTTAGACCCGTGCAAGCAGTTGTGTCATACCTGTTTGCTGTTTACGATGGGAATCTTGTTTTTAACAGGGTGCACCTGCAGTGCTTTTCTCGTTTCATCTCATTTAGTTCCTGCATGTGTCATCACAAACACAAAAGCAATGAATGGATCAAGATGTGGCCCATCTGTCATGTGTCAGCATCTCAGCATCTATAGGGAACCAGCTCCAGAGCTAACAGTTGCTGTTGTGCAAGATCTGAGTGTGGTCTTTTTTTGTTTTTGTGTCTCTTTCCATCTCATGGTTCATGGCTAGACCAAACAGCAGGTGAAGTTGAAAGTGCACACTCAGTTGGGCTTAGGTCTCCTTGCCTCTGTCTCTGTGCTGACAGGGTAATCTGTTGCTCCGGATGCTGGGGCTAGGGCTTCTCTCTTGAGATTGCTTATTTACTGCTTCTCTTTGGTTCTTGGTTTCACATGTGCGTCATGGTGAAACTTATGAAGACTTTATATAGGCCTGGAGATAAAGGTGAATGTAACTGAAATGAGTCTTCACTGGTTTATTATGCGAGTTGGGACCAATAGCATTTGCACACACTTTTGCCTATAAGACTTCCAAATCTTAAACTGATTTTAAAATGAAGTTTTGTTTTGACACTTAAAGGGATAGTTCACTCAAAAATGAAGATTCAGTGATTAATTACTCACCCTCATGGAATCCAAACCTGCATTCATGTTCACAATATCTTCGTTAAGATATTTTTGATCAAATCTGAGACCTGAGTCTCTCTGACCTTCCATAGACTGCAATGTAACTGAAATGTTCTCAGAAAAGAAGATCTGTTAACTAAAATAATCACTTTATTCCTCTTTGTGTACAAAAAATATTCTCGTAGCTTTGTAAAAGTGCAGTTGAACCACTGATGTCACATGAACTGTTTTAACAATGTCCTTATTACCGTTCTGGGTCTGGAAATGTTGCAGTTGTGTTGTTGTCTGTGCAGGGTCAGACAGCTCTCAGGTTTCATTAAATATATCATTATTTGCGTTCCAAAGAATAACTAAAGTCTTATGGGTTTGGAAAGACATGTAGTTAATGACAGAATTTAAGTTTTTGGGGAATCTATACCTTAAAACAATTTTTCATTGCTTATACTTTAATGATGCCCTAGTTCACTTGTAACATTTATATAGATTGATTTTATTTATTTATTTATTTTTACAAAATAATGTAAAAAAACAAATGTATGTCAGCTTCCCTAATAATGAGCCTTAATGAACAGCTCTACAGCATAAAATTATAGGCTATATAAAGACAGTAACAGTAGTATTCAGGTGCAGAAATGTTATAATTAAGTGAAAAACAACACAAATAGGCTTAGGCTACTGCAAAAGCTAAATATAGATTAATGTTTGTTAAAGCTGTGGTGTTGTTTGATTAGCGGACCAGACAGAAGTAGCTGTTTCTAGGCTGCTGTCACTTTAAAACTAAATGCTCAGACCTAATACTGGCACACATTTGGTTTCTTTAGTCAGCTGTGTACATTAACTTAAGACATGGACATAACCTACTGTGTTTACCTGCCAAAACAAGTATTTCTATATAAGTCCCGATACAACTTCTTCATTTGAATGGTCTGCACTTGTATGAATATGTAAACTGGCAAGGCAAAACATGTGCAAATGATAACTCTGATGGTTAAACTTAAAAGTTAATGCACTAATTGTGTGTGTGCCGAAGTGTGGGGATGGGACAGTTCACGGATCATCTACCATCTGTTCCACCCTTACTAATTTATATAAAAAGAGTTTTTGTG
Source organism: Enteromius unitaeniatus (assembly GCA_032359435.1). Lineage (NCBI taxonomy): Eukaryota > Metazoa > Chordata > Actinopteri > Cypriniformes > Cyprinidae > Enteromius > Enteromius unitaeniatus. The sequence continues at coordinate 1,325,610 of JAUMHI010000022.1, forward strand.
AGAATTACTAAATATTGATGGTGGAGTGCCATTACAGCACAATTAGCAGCTGGTTTGACCTAATTATCTGTAGTTGGCAGATTTGAGGCCTGAGAGTTAAACCTTCTTCCTCTTAGCCTAGAAACAGCTCCCACCATGTTGGACTGGAGACCTTGCCCTATTGGTGTGACCGCATGGTGCAGACAAGGCGATATGTCCTTCACTGCACCTGTCAGGAAGTGCTGTTAATCTCCATGGTGACAGGGAACACCCTGCTTGGCAATAAGAGTGTTACAGTCAATATAAATCAGAAGTATCTCTTCCAAGAGCTCAAGTCAACTGGTCATGCTCAGAGCCACTGTAGGTCACCACTGGCCAGGCTGCATTCACTGAGAGCAGGTCAACACACATCTGTTATATGCAGCGAAGAGAATATGTATGCATAGAGGTGTTTTGCTATCATTTCTTTACAGTCATTAGCTTTTTAAAAATCTATATATTTTCAGTTCTCAGATAACTGAGACTTTATCAGTTCTTCTGAATAAGGGTTAAAATGACCAAAGAACAAAGTGGTGCATAATGGAATGGCTCACAGTGATTTTCTTCTGAAAATGTGTTAATCAAGAGAATAAGCAAACCACTGCAATTAACGCACCTGTGCTAAACTGAGAGCAACAGGGGACCTGGAAAAACAAGGAATAGGCAGAAACAGTGAGTAAGAGAGTGAAAAACAAAGCACTATGTGAATGATAATGACGGGGGATTAGAGTTTCATTTAATTTTCGTACAGTTCAGTTTGTACACCTGTACACTCTGTCTGTATACCTGGCAGCCTGTGAAACTTTTCATAATACATTTTTGGTTATTTACAGTCAGAATCACTCAACATTTTATCACAGTTGACAGGAGTGTTTCTTTGCTCACTCCCTCAAGGACAAAAAAATAAAAAATTAAAACAGTCAGTGTAGATGCTTGTATCTCCATCTTTTTTTATTTGCTATGTTTGCATAGGGTCAGTAGGGAATTACATCACCACATGGCTGTCTTGTACTGAGAGGAAATGAAATCACACCAGAAATCTGTGCCAAGAAACCCCTTTATGTACAACATCCTCTTGTGAATCAGTGCCTGTTGCTATTTGTGAAGGGTTTTCAATACAAAAAAGCAATGGAAGAGGCTATAGCTCTGGTAAGAAGCAGCATAAAATTATGTCATGGCAACAAGACAACGGCCTCCTCTTGAAACAACAGTGTATATCAGTTTAAGCACTACTAGAGAACACTGATTGACATCCTAGCTTCTCCCAGCCCTTGGGATTTTTTTTTCCTCAGGATTTAGAATGTCTGAGGGGATGTGCTAACACAGTACTTAAGCCTCCGTTTGTGTTGGGGGCTGCTTAAGTCCTCAATCTGGCATGGAGATTTGAGGAGACAAACGGGAGCTCTGTGTTACTTCCTGTAGCATGACCATCAGCATTGAACAGTGGCTTCCTATTTTAAACAATGAAACTGTTGCTCATTCATAGTCTTGAACTGTTGTCTTCTAATGGTTGGGTGAACAGTCTGATGGGATGGATGTAGGGTGATTTGATCCAGGTTTATTGGGAGAGGATCAAATATTGTTATTTTGGCACTGTTTTGAATCATCTTAATTCATCAAGAAGTTCTGTTTTTGGTTTTGTCAGCATTTAAAAATATTGAGGCATAAGTGTGTTTGGTCTATTATGTAGTACGCATACTAAAAATAAGAGTGATTTTTCTTTTCAGAAAATACAATTGAATTATCTAAAACAGCATCAAACAAAACTGCCAGACTAAATGGGAATGCTACTTTTGCACTCTGTGGAAATTAGATGGTGCATTGTTGTGAAATTCTTCAGAAATAATTCATACAGCTATTTCAAAATATTGACTTTTAAAAATGCTGCAAAAGATGTTTTGAGGTCAGCGCTGAGAAAAACTTAACTGCATTAACATCACATGGGGGTGTTGTCAAACCCATGAAAAATGTCTATGTATGCAACGCAAGATCTTTTTTGTTGCTTGTTTGTTTGAAAAGAAATCAGAAATCAGTACTTTTATTCAGCATAGATGCAGTAAATAGATCAAAAGTATCAGTAAATAAATTTATAATGTTACAAGTAATTTCTATAATATTTCTAAATCATTCCTGATACCAAAAATGTTAAACATCACTCCTGTTTTTAACACTGAAAACAAGAAATGTTCTTAACCACCAAATCAACATATCTGAATGATTTCTGAAAGGTCATGTGACACTGAAGACTATAGTAATGACTGCTGACAATTCAACCTTTCCATCACAGGAATATATAGCCTTTTAATTGGATTTTTATTTTATTTTTGATTCAATTAACGTACCTTGGTGAGAATAAGAGACCCAAATTTTAAATGATTACGTGTGTATGCACTAACAAACAAACACACACACAAACACTGTATATAGTTACATATAGGCCCTCTTAGTTCTGATAGAATGTCATGCAGTGTCCAGAAGTCAGGCAGAGCTTTGCACTTTAATATGCTTTCTGGATGTAATCCAAGAGATTATTCATTTATCCTGTGACCTGTGTAAAACACAAAAATCACATTTTTAATGGAGTTACGAAACCTTCCAGACTTCCCATGTTCCCTGCATTCGAGTAATCAGAGTAATGTCTCTTTTAATGCCCGCAGCTCAGCACAAGTGCTTATTAAGAGACAATAAATACAGGCAAGCTGAATTCAGAAAGTGCAGATGTAGTTGAACAGTGTTAATGGCTGATTTTATCAGCTCACTGAGCTCTGGAGGCAGCAGTGTTTTAATGGACTCTCATCTCATCATAATGAACCTTGTCATAGTCACGGTCACTTTTTGTCTCAATGCATAAAACCAGTGGTGAAATTTGAGACTTTTAGACCTTATTACTATAGAGATCTCCAAATCATGGAACCAGGAAGGCAGCGGTTATCCAAAAAAAGGAACAGGTTCGTGTTGGAGGAAAGCCATGGATTTTGTCAGCGGTTTGTCTCTGTGATTAGTGTTTTGTCACAGTGTTTTGGGGAGATCCATGTCTCTTGAATTCTGACTTTGGTGGGTGTTTTTGCAGCTGGTGATGCTGGTGGGGGTGAGAAGTGGGTAGGAAAGAGCGCAAGGCAAAAGGGAATGGAAAGTAAGGTCTACTTACTGATCTGATCCAAGGGTGTTCGCAGTCAAGCGGCCACTACTGACGTGAGGAGTCATATGTTCCCATCCTTTTAATCCTCAGATAATGACTAGCCAGACCTGAAGAGAGTGAGTGAAATATTCATTCAAGCATGGATGGGTTTCTCTGACTCTGCTTTGGAAGTACTGGGTGCTGATGATCTCCATTAACCATGTTAATTTACTGTCTGACTGTATGGATTCCTGGTTTTAAGTCCCCTTTAAAAGCCTATGGATCCCCAGAAATCTTTGAGTGTTCTTTCATTCTAGTGTTTATACAGTTTCATTCAACAACTATATTCTGCCATCTAGTGTTTAAGAAAGACCTCGCAACATAAGCATAGCATGTACACAGCATACGTATGGAAAAAGACAAATGTCTGCCTGGCAAACAAGGTCTTTTTCCAATAAGCCACATTTGTTGCCGTATCACTTGTGAGCGTATTTTCCGCCTGTGATCCAGTGTAGTCAAGGGCATTTGGGAGGTGTGGGCCAATGAAAGCTTAATCGTCATCACAGATTCCATCTCCCCAGTCTTTAAAGGCCGTATTAGCCTAACTAGACCATATAGCCGCTGTCTAGAGCTCACGGGGACAGGAAATGAGAGATGACGCAATGCATCTCTCTCTGGTCCTTAATCCACGTGAAATGAAATGAATTTCCTGAACTATTTTATGCGAGTTGACAAATGGTGAAATGATTAATGGACAGAGTGTGCGAGCAGATGAGACATTTTGGAATCCCCGGGATCGTGACCTTGTGTCTCGTGGGTGGTAAACGGCATAGCTTAAAAGGGTTTTAACAAGTCTGACAACCGCTTTAAATGTGGCACTGACTACAACTGTGTGAGGTGAGAGAAGAGCATCATATTTCAAAGCCTCTGTGTTCGTTTCGGGTATTATTGACATTGTTTGATTGATCGTTGGAATATTTTGGTTGAACTGTTGTCACATTGGTTGTTCTTTAAACTCTTTAACTTGTATGAATGTGTACATGAAACTTTGTCAATTGTGATTTTGCACTAGTAAAGAGGAAACCGCTCAAATTGTTACATTTCAAAAACGCTGCTATGGATATTAATCCACTAGTGGCACTAACAAACGTCCAGCATCGTTTAAATTATGTTTAGAAGAAAATCATTTATTGGGTGAACTACCACTTTAACTTAGTCCACTTTAGGCACATATTATGAGCTCATACCACCATCTGCTGGTGAGGACAGTTGTTGCAGCAGGCTTTTGCTCATGGCTTAACGTTGGATATGCCAATTATAAATTGTATCTTTCCCTGTTTATTGTCATTAATCTCCAAGTCAAAGGACAGTGCTAAAATGGTAGATGTAGTATGTCAGGGAATGTGTTTATAATGGAAAACTGCATAGCTGTACAGAATATAGTACTAAAACAGTCAAGAAGTTTGTTCTTTAGTTGATGTATATGAAGGTTGTAGTTGATGGTGTCTCGCGCTGCATTTCATCTAGGTAAAGTTAAATCAATAAAGACATCATATTTTACTATAAATTTATTTGAATCAAGTTTTTGAGGAAAAAAAACTTCCTTAAAGGCATAGGTCACCAAAAATGAAAATTCTGTTATTAATTGCTCAGTTTCTTGTCGTTCCTAACACACAAGACCTTCATTCATCATTTAAACATAAATTAAGATATTTTGGGGTTTCTGACCCTGCATAGACCGCTACACATACACAACTACCACGTCCAAGGCCTAGCATGGTAGGTCTTATGGGTTTGGAACAACATGAGGATGAGTCATCAATGACTGAATTTTCATTTTTGAGTGACTTTAACTCAGGAATGTAAAGACTCTTACAGTTTCATTGCTCATCTGCATGTAGTTTTCAGGCCCTTAGCTTATTTAGTTGTTAAAACGTGAGCAGAGCCTTTGGCCAGCACCTCCAGGCTGCTCTGAACTGCACTGAAATAGATGGCAGCCAAGTGGTAAACAACAGCATGTGGAGACTGCATTAAGCAAGAGCCACAAACACAAGGCCACCACAAATCATTTGCAACAGTACTGCATGTTCATGTCAACTCGCACAATTAGCAAGTGTTTGGCTTATCTTGGAGCCTCCAAGTCACGCAGTGGTGTACCAGTGTACTGTACTGCCAGATTAATCACATTGTTAATAACAGCAGTCTTTAAAGAGATAGTTCACCCAAAAATGTACATTTTATGTTTGTCTGCTTATCCCCAGGTCATTCAAGATGTAGGGGACTTTGTTTCTTCAGTAGAACCCAAAGATTTTTAACTGTTTGTCAGTCATATAATGCAAGTTAATGGCAACCAAATATTCCAAAGCTCAGAGAAGTAAAAAAAACCGTGCTATTCGCGCGTAGTTAGATGCGTGAACATTTTTAGTTTACTCGCTTCATTCGCGCATAGGCGGCTCCAGTCTCTGCATTGGTGGAGAGGAAAACAGCAAAACATTCTAAATATTGCTGTTATTGTGCCATGAAGTGCAGAGAATGCAGAGAATATAGTTGTTTAAAACACAAATCTGCGGTTTGTGCGCCTATTTAAAAGTTTGCTTCGCCGATTTCGGAGCCGTGAGCTCCACGAGAACACCGGGTGTTCAGTGCTCATGTACCCGCCGAGGGCAGCCTCACCACGGCTAGTAATTCTGACACTTGCCGCTGCCTCCTGATGTCTCTGTAGCTCCGACTGTGCTGAACTCAATTACAACATCCAGCATGTGACATGTTATCTTGCTCTAACACATAGAAATATACACATTAATATATGTGCTGGATAGTGACGCGTCAAGCACCGGATGTTGCGAATGGGATGGAGATTGTGGTGTATAAGAGGTAAAAAATTATATAAATACCATTCAGGAAAATCTTCGTTTTAAGTAAAGTATCCAAGTATTCTTTATTTAATTCAAATGCTGGACTTTTATTATAATTAATAATTGATATCATAAATTAATTAGTTGAAAGGTCTGGCAGAATGGCCACTACAGAAAATCCTTCTTTTAAAAAAAAAGAATTGCACATTATTTAATATTTTTTCTTTGAAAACTGAAAGTTGACACACCCTAAATGTACGTTTAAATGAGTAATCTAGGCATTGTGCAAAATATTTAATGTGAAATAATAAATGCATTTATTTCACATATATTTATTGATGTGTAAAATAAATAATAGTAATAATTATATATATATTATTAGAAAGACCAGTATTATAATTAATATTAATAATTAATCATATTTATTTAATTTATTTGTTATTTATTTATTATTCAGCATATTTTTTTCTAAATATATACATTGATGTGTATGTATTTATATAGACATAATAAATGTACACTGTGCTCACATATTATGTAAACGAAAACTTTGACAACAATAATTATTATGATGTTAATTTATTATAATATATATTTTTAAATCCAAAATTGTCATTTTCTTTTTTTCCGTATTTATTTGAACAAAAACACTGTATATTGATATATAAAATGTCAAATGTAATTTTTAGTTGCTGTATATGTGTAACGATTGTGTAAAGGCAAAGCACGGATAGAGAGTCGCTGGAGAAAGTTAACAATATTTTAATATAAACAATGA
>JAUMHI010000022.1:1355264-1377271 GCA_032359435.1 Enteromius unitaeniatus
CCTAAGCACACAGCTAAAATAACAAAGGAGTGGCTTCACAACAACTCTGTGACTGTTCTTGAATGGCCCAGCCAGATTCTCGACTTAAACCCAATTGAGCATCTCTGGAGAGACCTAAAAATGGCTGTCTACCAACGTTTACCATCCAACCTGACAGACCTGGAGAGGATCTGCAAGTAGGAATGGCAGAGGATCCCCAAATCCAGATGTGAAAAACTTGTTGCATCTTTCCAAAAAAGACTCATGGCTGTATTCGACCAAAAGGGTGCTTATACTAAATACTGAGCAAAGGGTCTGAATAGTTAGGACCATGTGATATTTCAGTTTCTCTTTTTTAATAAATCTACAAAGATGTCAACAATTTTGTGTTTTTCTGTCAATGTGGGTATATATATATATATGTATGTATATATATATATATATATGTATATATGCTGTGTGTACATTAATGAGGAAAAAAATAAACTTAAATGATTTTAGTAAATGGCTGCAATATAACAAAGAGGTGAAAAATTTAAGGGGGTCTGAATACTTTCCGTACCTACTGTATATGTTAATATATACAAATAAATATATGTAATATATTTATATATAAACTATACATAGTTATTTTTTAAATATATGTATAAAATGTTATTTGTTTAGTTGCAAATGAAAACTGTTTTAAAAAAAGACAGCAAAAAGGCCATTTAATAACTAAAAATGTGTGTATGCTGAATTGATTACGAATCAATTTTTATATGTAGTATATATCCCACATTAGTAAAGCATTAGCCCATAGGAACTCCAATACAGCTGATCATATTATTTGACAGAATTAAAATGTATTCTGTATTACAGTTACCCAGTTCACGCACTTAAACAACCCTGTCTTAATACAATATTTGCATGAATATATATATTTTTAGTTTTTTTAGTTTGATATATGTATTATAATAGAACCATCCAGTATCATGTGGCAGCTGAGGTAGCAGACATATTTTTTTTCCCCAATACTACTTCACGGTAGCATCAGCCTTGCATCAGCTTAAAACAATGCATTTTTATAGTGCACTGCTGAACAAAAAAAAGCCAAGGTAAAAAAAAAAAGAAAGAAAGAAAGAAAAAACATTAGAATTCACATTGTAACATATTTTCAGCGGCTTTTATTTTTACACACAATCACATTTCAGTAACCAAATAAAAAAAAAAAGAAAAAAGAATGACCTTTAATTGATCAATTTGTATTGATCCATCAGCATGAAAAACACGCTTAAAGTATGTATTTTGTTTGAAATTTTACAAATATTAGTCCACTTAATAGTGGTATGCAAACTAGTTTGTAAAAAGAAACTTTGATTCAAAGAAAGCTGTTCAAAGATGACCAAAGAGCTGTACAATGTCCAATGTTATGAACAGTACACTGCACAGTATATTAAACGTAAGCGTGTACTATGAGTATAACATTAATGCATTTACGCCCAAATGAAAACAACATCAGAATAATAATAAACAGGCAGCTTTACATTTGTTGAAGAATATGTGGCTTCGCTCTTGGCATTCACCGCGTGCCTTAATTGAAATAAACTAAATCAAGGTCCACTGTGAACACGTACAGCGAGAGCCTAAAGTGCCAAGAGAGAATCCTGTGGGCCTTATGAAAATCTAAATCATAGATTCAGGATATGCATCGTTATTTGACAGTCTGTGCACCGCAGGCCAGACAAATCATATTCTTCCAACAGGTGTATTAATTCAAAAGCCTTACTAAAGCCCTATTTAGATATTAATCTCATCCTGGTTAAATAACCCTGAATGTTTCCTTATCCGGTGAACCATACTGGAAGCCTGTGTTCTGATGGACAAAGCACACAGCCAGGGGCAGTGCATTCAGAATGCCTGCACATCCAAGCCATCAAATGCAGCCTTCCATCCCTGTAACCTATAAAACATCAAAATCATAACAGTTTAGACATGATCACAACCAGGCCCATTCGACATGCAATACACAGAAAAACGTCGAACCCTGGACAACACACGCAAATACAGCCACAAATATGCTATCTTTCATATGTAGCGTTAAAAGAAAAACGTATTACTGATAACAATATCCGCTGATTTAATTCTACAAGAATACGCAGGATACTCTTAAGGTTGTGATTAGATCTCACTGCTGTCGGCGGACAGCATCCGCGGTAATGCCCTGCATCATCACTGCATCATCCCGCAAGGGTGGAGGAGACTTATTTATTCCCTACGTTTATTTTACGATTTAGGAGTTTATGTACGTACCTCCGCGAAGCCAGGCAAACCTGCTCACATCGCTGCTTAATATTAAAGCTGACTCAAAAAATATGTCGAGCCACCGACATATAAATTTCGAAACTGCGCCGAGCGCTACATTGCAAGGGAGGCGCGTGACGTCACCATGCAGACAGATGTTCAATCCCTGCGTCCTTGAGTTTAGCTATTGGCTATGTTAGCCGACAAATGAGGTGCCAAACGATTGATCGTTGTTGGTGTGTTAATAAGTGAGGCTATTAAAACCACTCTGAGGTCGCAGGTTGAAATATATAATAAAACTGAGGCAGTTGTCAAATTGAATGAGGATGTTTTCAACATTTTATTTATTTATTTATTTACTATTATTATTTTGCATTTTCTTCAATTTATAATAAAGTCTGCTGTAACATGTTTAAATATGATAATACATGTACAATTTATACTTGAATAGACTCAGAGGTGCAGCTGACCCCAAGAGATGGTTGCAACAGTGGCAGTTACAACATTAATAAAAATAAATAAATAAATAAATTTAAGTTTTGTAAGGTGGCCGAGTGAAAAAACACATGCAAACAGAGAAAAACGACAACACATTAAGAAAACATCTTCATCAGTTTCACAACACAGGCGCTGCAAACACAGGAACGCGCTGCAAATGGAACGGACCCCAAGAGAAATTATTCAGGGGGACCTCAAAAAAAAAAAAGATGACGAACCCATCTGAGAGTAACTCTAGCTAACATAGCATTAAAATAATATTTCACAGTTAAGTGTGAACTTCGTCAGATTAGTCTAATAATATCCAAAAGGCCGTATAATTAGGTTGTTAAAATAAACACAAAAAACTCTTTTACTTCAGCAACAATATCTCTGCTCTGACCCAAAAGCCACGGAACAAATAATCAGATAGGTTCCTCACTTTTTGAGGTCCCCCTGAAACATTTCAGTTGTAGTCCATGCTGTTTGCAGCGCTTCTCTGTTGTTGGTTGCATTGTTAGAATTTGCAGTTTGCATGTGTTTTTTTCTGTTTGCATGTGTTTTCTGAAGTTTGCAGCGCGTTGAGCTCTCTCGGCTACGACGGAGTTTTAGTGCCACCAAAAAAATCTAAAACTGCGAGATTTAAGTAATAATATTACGAGATTAAAGTCGAAACTACGAGAATCAAGTTGAAATATTACGAGATTAAAGTCGAAACTACGAGAATAAAGTCGAAATATTCCGAGAATAAAAGTCGAAATACTACGAGAATAAAGGAAAAACTACAAGATTAAAGTCGAAATATAATATTTAGTATACTGCACTTGTAAATGACCCGGATAGAGAGAAGGCCACCAAGCATATTTTGCATATTATTGCATTCGAGAGGCCACTTGTTACTGGGATGAGAGCTAAGAGCTCATAGAGCTTCATCTAAGAGCTTAATATCAAGAATATGATATTTATTAAAAGACTGCTCAGGAACATCTTTTGATCTTAACATCAGCTCACAGACTCACACTCTCATGTCTTCCATTGGATTCGCTATAGTGCGCCACCCAATAGCAATAAGATTAGTCCTTTTAGTAATTTTATAACAAAGTCTCAGCTTTCAGTTTTATTGTGAAATACAAACAATATGTATATTATAAAATGACATATATATATATATATATATATATATATCATATATTTGTCATGGAAGACATGAAATATTATTTCCAAGCATATTGTCCCGCGAATATTACACATGATGATATCATTTCTGCTAATAATCCCACATAAATGTCTTTAGTTTATTAAAAAGGGTTAAATAAGAGCGCTTTAACGCCCCCCAGAGGAATGTGTGAGTCTGTGAGCTGATGTTAAGATCAAAAGATGTTCCTGAGCAGTCTTTTAATAAATATCATATTCTTGATATTAAGCGGTTTCCGCGAGCTCTTCGCTCTCATCCCAGAAACATCAAGCGGCCGCTCGGACACAACAATATTCAAATATGCTTATATCCGGTGCCCTTCTCTCCATCCGGGTCATTTACAAGTGCAGGTATACTAAATATTATATTTTGACTTTAATCTCGTAGTTTTGACATTATTCTCGTAGTATTTCTACTTTTATTCTCGTAATATTACGACTTTAGTCTCGACTTTAATCTCATAGTTTTAGATTTATTTATTTTTTGGGTGGCACTAAAACTCCGTCGTACTCGGCCACCGTAGGTTTTGCCATTTCTTTATTTTATTTATACACAGCAGGGTCCTCACTAAGTAATAGAAATGAATAATGAAATGTATAAAGACAAGGAAAGTAGGCTTTTATCGACAAGTGCCATGTATTGATTGATCATAAGAATCATTATTACATCTAATCTACAAATCAATGAAATTTAATAATACTTCTTTTATCTTACTTGATTGTGTCTTAAGAACGAGTTTGACCAACGATCAGTCTTACTTTTCAGATTCAAATGAAACTTATCTACCTTTTTATGCAACTGACTTTACAAAGTTATAAAGAAAATAAAATGACATTATTAACTCTAAGACCAACCTAAGCAGTTTATCCACCGAACTTTTTGTAGTATTTATTGTTCTCTATTTGCTTTTTAGGTTTACTTTAAGTATTTAGCATTTTGCTATAAAAAGCCCCACTATTGTGTTCAGAAATTATTTTATAAATAATAAGCAGCAAAAAGATTAATTCATTAAACATCTGGAGGATTTAGTAGGCTATAGGCTACATATCTTTTTTTTTTTTTTTGTAATAATGCGCCTTGTGTCGGTTACTCTGGCAAGTTTTCTAGGTTAATGTTTGACGAAACTTGACCTGTACAAAGGTGAGAAAAACATTAGGCGCTAGTTGTCACTGGGATGTGAGGGGCTCATTCCCGGCCCCCTTGTTACGTAATAGCTCTGCCCAGAGAGCATGATGATATTCGATCGACTCGCGCAGAAATGAAGTCTGAAGAAGTTGACAACATCGAAGAATTAAACAGTTTGCCTGTTGATTCTATTCGGATCGCACCGTATTTGTCTGAACTGAAACAAAAAGCAGCGGCAGAAGTAAGCATTCGACACTTGAATTTGACGGAGACTTTTCTGATACGGTTTCTGCAGGCGAGAGATTTTGATGTGGCACTGGCGCTCAAGGTTTGTAGCACTACCATTAAACGACGACTGAACTCCACTGATATTAACTTGTAAACCAATCCACGTGCTTTCTGTAGTGATACTGTTGGTGATACGTGATTTGATTAGAAATAATATGGCCACTTGCCCAACGACACACATAACTACCTCACAGTGTATGAATCTAAAGGATGTTTGTGTGCTTCATTTAAGTAACTCATTATAGGTTAATTACTGCTGTTTTCCTGCATTGATTTAATGATTAAATGCATGTACATTTCTGGCTTTTTTCAGTAAGTCCACATTTGAGATATTTCAGTAGCGATTGGCTTTACAATAATGAATATACACAACTAATAAATATTGTTTATGGTTGGGTTGACTTCTGAATACGCTGTCAGCTAGAAAATATACTTTTATTGTGCTATTTATATCATGTCCCAATAATATATATATATATATAAAAGTTTAAAAAACTAATCTTCTATTTTTTATCCTCAGCTTTTGATTAACTATCATAAATGGAGACAAGAATGTCCAGAAATAACAGCCGATCTGAGGCCATCATCCGTCATAGGACTTCTGCAAAACAATTACCATGGAGTCTTGAGATCTCGAGATGATGCTGGAGGTCGAGTTCTAATCTATCGGATTGGCAAGTACATACACAAACTATTTTTTAAACTTTTTTTAAACTTTAAAATTATTTTTGTTTATTGCAATGGAGTATATCACAAAATCAAAATTGTTTTTAGGTCAGTGGAACCCCAAAGAATTCACAGCTTATGAGGTTTTCCGTGTGAGCCTCATTACATCAGAGCTGATTGTTAGAGAATGGGAGACTCAAAAAAACGGACTCAAAGCAATTTTTGATCTTCAAGACTGGTGCTTTGCACATGCTCTTCAGACAAATCCTTCCTTGGCTAAAAAGATATCTTCTGTGCTGACAGTAGGAATCCATTAAAACATTTTCATGAAAAATTTAAAATACATCACTTGTTCAGTTTTCTGTAGAAAAACCCCCCAAAACTTGCTTTTAGTATTACTTTTAGTATTACTAAAAAACTGGAAAAGTAAGATGATGAAACCTGTTTTGCAGGACTCCTTTCCTTTGAAAGTACGTGGCATTCATTTGATAAACGAGCCTATTTTCTTCCGTCCTGTCTTTGCCATGATCCGTCCATTTCTTCCAGACAAAATCAAACAACGGGTTAGTCAAATTTAAGTACATACATGTGAAATTTTAAGGTGATTCACTTGAAAAGATTTAATATATGTGTTGTGTTTTATTTATAGATTCATATGCATGGATGTTCATATGCACGAAGTCTCAGCGATTTCTTTCCGAAGGCTATCCTCCCGCCTGAGTATGGAGGAACCGGTCCCAGCATAAATGATGTGTGCCATGACTGGACTGAGTACATCATGCAGTCTGAAGACTATCTCCATAGGCTCTCTATAGATTTTTGCGGAGGTGATGCTTCTCAGTCATCTGCCTGAGTGATAATAATGAAGGTATTTCTTATCATGTTCTCTTTGTGCTAGATGATGTAACAAATTCTGCTGGTCTCAGTGTGTGCACTTAATCGCTCTAACACGCCGCAACATTTGGCTTAGCTCCATTCATTCCTTAGGATCCAAACAGGAATGAATTTAGAAGCCACCAAACAATTCCACGTTTTCCCTATTAAGTGCACGCACTGAGACGGGAGAGATATGTATCAACTCGTCTAAGTTTAGGGAAGAACATACTGGAACATGGAAAAACTTTGTTTTTACTTTAATTGTCTGCCTAGCTCTCCTAATATTCCAGACTGGAAAAAAAATGTATTCATATTTTTGAATAATGTGATTTTATTGAATTCTATATCTCACGGGTATTCATTGATATACATATGATGAGATATTCTGTTACCTTTAAAAGGATTTCACAGTCACTTTTAAATAGCACAAGTAATGTTGTGCATGACCAAAATATCAAAGTGCCTTTCCTCTTTTTCTTGTGAATTGTCAGTGTTTTTATTGTATTTTCATACCAATGGACATAACTCAGGATGTAACACAAGTCTCTGTGCTTCTGGAAGTTTGGTATCAATTATCAAGAACTGCTTAATTTTATTGATGCTCTTTTGTCAAATGATCTGTAATATAACTGTAAACTGCAGCATGTATTAACCTTTGCTGCATTTGAATAAATAAACAGTTGAAGACATGTACTTGTTTAGTCTGCACCAAGTGGGAATATAAAATAGCACTTTGATCTATTGCCTTTTTCTCTGATTCTTAAACAAACAGAAACAGAGACTAATGACCTTACTGGAACTCTTCATGTTTACAGATTTCCTTCAATGTGAATTTCTGAAACCATGTATATCATTTAGTTCAGTTTATTACATTATTTCTGTCGGGCAGTGTGTCTAAAGACAGTAGAAAAAGACTGTTTTACATTATTATTAATGTGCCGTCCTCACTTGTTATCAAACTATGACTGTATGACTATGTCTGTTTTTTTATTTAATGTAAATTATCATAATAATAAAAAAAGATATACGCAGACATATTAATACACAATGTGCAACTCAAATAAACTTGGCAGCAAAACAATCACAAAAGTCACTGTGTGAAATTCTTTACCCAACTGATATCTGAAATCTGGGTTCTACAGTATTATTTATAAAATGGATATGGATGGTTGGCTATGGTAAGCACTGCATTCCTTGCTCATTCTTGATATATTTATATTGAATAATAAAATAATAATAAATGATCATTATATCCCACTATAATAAGGGGATATATTATTAATAGTAACAATAATAATGTCAGTAAGAAATCATTTAAAACCCAGTTTTGTAGTCTAGTTTTAAAACTTGAATGTTCTATCTGCAGACTGAACCAAGACGTTCCTAAGATCATGATTTCTTATCACTGTTAAGACGTTTTTCTAAGGGGGGCTATCTGCAACTGCTATGCATTTTTATTGTATTTATGCTGTGCACATTACCTACCAAATAACACTTTTTAAAAAGCTCCTGTAATGAGACTGACACAAAGAAAAAAGTTCTGTCATATTATTGAATATTTTGTGGCTACGTATTGGGCAATAATTGCACGCCCTCTGCTGGTAAATACATGAAATATTCTATAACAGTTTTTTACAAGACGCACACTAACCAGTAAAGTCCAAAACCCTACTGTGAAACAGTATATGGTGTCAACTACCACTTCAGAATGTATATATAGGCAATGAATCCGGAAGACTTACACTGAAAAATTACAATGAATAAGACTTTCTCACACATGCCAAATGGTAGGAAAGGCCCAAATGGTTCCGACACCTCCAAAAACTTCTCATGCTAACACAGCAAGTTTATACTTGCATAGCACTAAATAAATGCATTACTAAAAGTACAGTTAGTTTTCTGCACACAGCTGCAGTCTTTAATGCTGTCTGTCAATTCCTGTTGTATAATTATCTACCTATATACCCTCAGCTGTTTTATCACTTAAGTGGTTGTTAGAAAGGATAAAACTAGGTTACACTGACTGTCTGTGATTCCTTTAAAGAAAATGGCACTTTTCTACAGAAATTGTCCCATGTGACCCACAGGATATGGGTGTTTTTCATACTTATTAGATTTAAAAATAAGTTAATCACAAACTTACTTTTAGTGCTACATTCTTTTGTTTTGTTCTAGAGCTTCCTAGCAAGTTTTAACCTCAAATAAGGGTAAAGTTCCACATTTCTTTTACTAGTCACTTAAGGATGAGGTGGACAAAAGTAGAGAGGGGGTGGGGCACAACTTTTAGTCAATGCAACAATTTGTACCAAGAAAAAAGCGCAGTTTTCGTTGTTAATCACCCCTCATAGTATAAAAAAGAATATGACGAATTCGGTTGAATTAGTTAGGTATTTAATTAAACTAATGTAACGTCAATTGTGCAACTGAACTGTAGTTCCTTCATTGTGGCTAGTTTTGCAAGACAACTGGAGGCAGAAAAGATCTTAATTCCAGAGTCCGGACTGCAGTTATTTTGCCAATCACAACCTACGCAAGCTCTATATAGGCTACAGATAAAAATACGACCCGTTATTCGCAATTAAACGTTGTGCATTTTTATGCACTCCCAGCACTGTGTGAAAGGACATTGATTTGATCTCGCGATAAGTCCAACCTTCCATCTTGCCACGTTCCAGTGCTGGGAGAAAAAAACTGAAAAATAACTGGGCGGTCGTACCTCGCAGGTACAGCCACACGATTGAATAAGTCATCGGCCACTTCTCAGCGATTGGATGATATTTCGATTCGCCCCGCCCACAGCGGCTTTGACTACACGGTATTGGTCGAATGTTCAGTCACTCAAAAGGGGGATGGGTTGCTGTGGGCCTCATTGCATGAAGGCATAGGGATTTGATTTTTTTCTTGCAGCGCACAGCACCAGAGCTGAGACTGAACTTACAGTCAACTCATTTATTACAGAACAAGAAACGTCGAAGACCTTCCACTTGCAATGGCTAAGAAAAATGCAAAGGGACCTGTCAAGAAAGGTATGTTTACATTCTGTCGTCAGAAATACGTGTATTTCTGCGAAGGCCTGGAAGTTAATCGGGCGGCAAGATTGATTTTTGTTGATCTAATTTAAATGGCATGGGTAGAAATGATAAACAAGTACAATAGTAAGAATGACCCCAATGTACTGTGTCGGGCACAGTCGTGATATTCAAACTACGTTAGTTGTTAGTCGATTTTTTTAAATCGCTGCTAATGTTATATTCTGAGCGAGTAACGTTAAGAACTTCTCTGTCCGAAAGAGAGGTGTAACAAACCCCCTGAACGTGTCTATGCACTTGGAAAACTGGACGAAATGCTTGCAGAACTGCATGCTTTCAGTTGCACTTGCAGGAGCGCCACAAGGCCTTGTTTATCGTAACGTTACTGTTTGTTAATTCCGACAGCAACAAATAACCTACATTTTCAGATAAATATTTGCACGTCGCCGGAGCCAGAGTTGCCCCAGTGCGAGCTCTTAAATGCTCACGTGTCAATAGTGGGAGGGGTTACACGTGGCCCCTAGGGTCCCATGTCCCCACACGCGCTGTAATTAACCGGAAAGTCTGCCACACTGCAGGACCCCACTACTAGTTAACAACGTCCGGGCCTTGGGTTTAACGTTAGCTGTTATTATTGACTTTAGCAACTGCGTGGTTATTATGTAAGATTAACTATTGCTCTGTTGGAAGTATATGAACTATTACTGTGAAATCTCACTCAGAGATTTATCATATGTGCTGACTTGGCATTGTAAGGAGGTTAAGGTTAACGTAAAATGTTTCTGTAAATTGGTTAACTGTAAGTAACGTCACCACATACGCTTAAAATATGTATTTACATGCAGTTATACTGTAGAACTGTTTTAAGTTATATTATTTTGTGTTTTACCCTGTTTGTCTGGGCCATGGTGTACTTTCTATTTATGTTTGTTAGCTGCTGTTCATGGTAAAGCCGGTTTTGTTCATGGAAAAGCTTAATTCATCATGTGGCTGAAAACCTGAATTATTATGGTGGTTATCTCTATATTTTGAGCCGGTCAAGCAGATTTGAACAAATGCAGTTATGAACTGCATTACCTGATCGCATGAATCAAATGCCATCATATTTTTATGTTGCTGGTGTCAGTGAGATGACATTTAAACCACTATTTGTTGTTTGCTATAAGCGTTCTGATTCTCTTCAATAAACTGAATTTGATGGTGTTTATCCGTGACGGAAAACCAAGATAATAGTCTAGAGCCACACCCATTTAAACTTCTACTGAAGGTAACAGTTACAAAACCACTATCCTTAGATTAATGCATTTTTTTGTAAAGTGAACTCAGCTGTTCAAAAAGTGGTGCAATGTATTCTTTTATCAAATTTCAGGAAACATTTCAGCTGCACAGAATAACTTGCTGAGTGCCACAGAAATGGTAAAGAAATGACAGCTTGTCACAACGTGCTTGCTTGTGGTTTTTGTTTTTGTTTTCTCAAGCATTTCTCTATTGATTCCACCGTTCTATTCAAATAACCTCGCATGTTTGCTTTTCCCAGCGCATTTAATCCAATGCAGTTCTCTGATATATACAAAAATATAGAAAATATTTTATTCGATTTTGGTAAATGCAGTGCAATATTAAATCTACTGTTTAACGCGTAGAGTGAAGAATGCATTTGTGTGTGTTTAACAAGCAACACTACTCAGTCCACATTTTCTTATGAATGCCAATAATGTTTATATATGTACCATATTTGTAGTTGAAGTTCTGTTGTGACATCAGACAACTAAAGCAGTGGCAGTGAATGATCTATTGTTCTAAAGCGGAGCCTATAAGCTCACATAAAGGGTTAATGTCCAGGGCTTGTTCCTCTGACCAGACAGCAACTGCTTGCTTTACTCAGTGGGGTGTGTAGGTACGACTGAAGAAGAGAGAGTGATTCAAAGCACACATTCCACTACAATGTTATGCAAGCTAGACGATGGACATTGTGTACCACAAAGGCATAGTCAAAGCAACGACAAAAGCAGTGCATGAGTTACAAAAAGTTCGAGTTTGAAGCACTGTTTTTAATAGCAGGTATGAATGGGGGAGGGGAAGATGTTGATTAGGTCACAATGGCAGCCATTCGACTATGTGTAGATTTAGAGACGAGTTGAGTCTGTGTGTCTAGAGAGGTGTGTCTCCAAACTTTGCATGCAGCTTTGATAGCTAAAAGATTCAAATCCACATCGGTGCAGTTTTAAATATTAAAAAGCCAAAGATTTTTGGGCATTGGTTTGCATGTATTTTTAGAGTAAGTGATACTCTTGATGAGGATAGAGGTTACATAAGTACATCATGGTGGTTTTGTTTTGCTGATCATGTTAGTTTGATGCAAGTTCTTTTCTGTTTTAGCTATATGGGTAGTTTGCAGAAGCAACACGCTACCACTAACATGTTTATTATTTCATCAAGAAACTCGGTAGACCGGTCCTTGTATGGAAAATAAATTGCTCTGTGGTAGGAGAGTCTCTTGCCAGGATTTAAATGCTCCTCTGCCTGAAAGCTGGAAAACATTTGATTTGCGTGTCGTTAAAATGCATGGATGTGGTCAAGCAGTGTATCCTCTATTGTGTGCTACTCTTTTGTAAAGTATAGCCTAGTAATTTGGAAGAGCATTCAGCCTTTTCAGCTTTCATGTGTGACTAAAAACAGCAGGATGGAGTGGGATTTGCCTCTACCCTTTCGTATGAGTGCTTGAGATTTTCTGCCTTTCAAGCGGACAGTTCTAAAAATAATCCATTTGCTGGTCGAGTTCCATATTAAGTTCCGGCTCAATTCACAAGGAACAAAAAGGCAGGAGACCTACTGTTGTACAGGGGTTCGGGGTAGGATTGGGGTGAAAGACGCTCTCTTCTTCCCCACGTTTCTTCGAGGAATGGGGGAGCCGAATGCAGAGGTCAAGGTGGTGAATGAAGAAACCGGTATACTATTTTTATTATTTAGAGTAAGCTTTTATGATGGGAGATGACATTTAACAAATCATGGGGTGTGAGAGAAAGCCTTAACATTTGAAAAGGAATGGAGACTTTATTTAAGACTTTATTTTTATGGCAAACTTATATTTTGCGTATTTGAGCAGCAATTTTTTTTAACTTAAAGTGAGCAGGAGGTGGCTTAAGTGTATTGTTCTAAAGATTTATCGTGCAATCAGTTTATATATGACACCTGTAGAAACTATAAAAAGAGAATTTCTTTTGTCATAACACTTTAGTGTTGTTATTTCTCTCTGTTTATCTGTCACTAACGTGTGCGCATGAACAAATGTGTGGTTTGACCTAGCAGAACGTAGCGGACAAAACACCTGTTCATTCTTCCTACTAGAGCTTTGAATGCAGATGTATTTATACCACGGAGTGTTAACAGACCTCAGAATAACTGCACTTTTTTAGACTTTTGTCACCTTGTGATTACTATAGGATTACTATGTTGAAATTCTCCACATGAAATCACATCTTACATGTAATCTTTCATCCCAAACCAGAAATTTGGGATGGAATTGGAATTTTGTACAGCGTTTGAATATTGAACGAATTGATTGGTCTCCAGTTTTTTTCCAGCTTCAATGCTAATGTTGCATAGCCTATTAACTAGTGGCTTTGAGAGAATATTTGTGTGCACCACAGTAATACTAAAGGACTAATCTCACTTTCAAGGTTATGGTTTAATTTTGAGCATGCGTTCCTCATCCACAGGGTTTGCTGTGCTGCATTGATTTGATTTTGATAAGTGAAATGTTTCGTATTCATTCTTCCTGACAATGTATATAATCTTATTGTTTTATTTTTCAGAGGCCAAGCCACAGCAGGCACATAAAAATGGAAAGAAGGCAGAGGTTGGAGGAGGAACCTCGTTTTTCACCTGGTTCATGGTTTTGGCTCTCTTGGGCGTCTGGACGTCTGTAGCTGTGGTGTATTTTGACCTTGTTGACTATCAAGGTGTAATTGGTGAGTTGTTGGTTTCTATTATTCAAAATGTAAATATATTCTAATATTATTCTATTCATTTTTTTTAAATGGTTGTAGTTTTAAAATGACTTATTACATAAATGTTATTTGTAATTTGTTTTGTATATGTGGCCTTAATTTGCATGCAGCCAAAGCAAAGGACTTGCGCTATAATCTTTCAGAGGTATTACAAGGTATGACATCTGAACCAGTGAATAGAATCACCAACCTTAATTCAGTTACAAAGTAGGGAAGTGAATTTGATTGTTAGTTCTGTTTTAGTATAATTTTTCATACTTCATACATTAATACAAAAGTGCTCTAAATGTTTGGGGTCAGTGAGATTTTGTTTTGAAAGAAGTTATTTTTGTTCATCAGGGATGCATTAATTTAATCAAAATAGACAGTAAATACATTTATATTGGTATAGTTTTTTTCTGTCTAATAAATGCTGCTTATTTGAAGTTTCTGTTCATCAAAGGATCCTGGAAAAAAAATCACTGTATCATGGTTTCCAGAAAAATGAACAGCACAACTGTTTTTAAGATTGATAAAAATAAGAAATCTTTTTTGAGCACCAAATCAGCATATCATTTGTAAAATAGAAACCAGTCAGTTTATATTGTAATAATAATGACAAAAATGTTATTGTTTTTACTGTATTTGTTTAATTTAAAAATAATGCAGCCTAGGTGTGCATAAAACACTTCTTTCAAAATCTTTAAAAAACTGATACCAAAACTTTTGGACAGTTGTGTATATTTTCTAATCATTTGAATTTGATCAAATGTTAACGTAATGATGTTTGCTAATGAGGAAAGTTGTAATGTGTTACCATGCAGGTTTATTTACTACAGAATTATATAAAATAGTACAAGGATTCTTGTAATACTTTAACCTAAGATATGTCTTCAACTTTTTTTATTTAAATAAGAGCAATTTTAATAGCAGTTTTTGTTTTAGGACTTTTAGTTCCATATGGCACAATGGATTATTCATTTTACTTTACTAGGTAAACTCGTGTCCTATGATGCTGATGGTGATGGAGACTTTGATGTGGAAGATGCTAAAGTACTATTAGGCAAGTGCAGTGATTTCCAGTGATATTTTGACCAGATTGTTTTGCATGACTGACTTTGGTTCACTTTTGTGCAGTTTTGAGTTAAATCAGACGTATGCACGTGCATGGTACTTTCATAATTTTGTTAAAACAACATAATATTTTGGAGAAGAAGTGATGAGAGGTTATTGCATGATTTTGTAAATTACACCAATTTGCCGATATTACATTAAAGGTAAAGTCATAGGAGAGAAAATAAAGAGATTTATTTTCTCGTTTAGTATGTAGTTAAACTGATTTCACAAGTAACTGAACCATATAAAACAGCCTCATTCCCATGCATGCCCCCTTTCTCCTTTACTTCATCTTACGCTTTAATAGCCTCTTTACCCTTTTTTTTAATAGCACTGAATCCTTATCTACTAAACCTTGCAAACCAACACCACCCTCTCTCTATTTTCTCGCTCTCCCACTGTTCTTTCTTTCCCTCTTTTTCTCTTTTTCCTTATTCTCCCGTTTGCGTAGGGCTGACCAAAGATGGCAGCAAAGAAAACTCAGACTCTCTTGAGGAAGTCCTCGATATTTTAGCGGAAGAGGGCACTGATTGGTTTCAAGGTTTCTTCACCTTCCTTTATGACATTATGAGTCCTTTTGAAACGCTAGAGGATGAAGAAACCGAGGCAGCAGCGGAGGATGTTGGTGGCGCGTCACAGACTGAAGGGGTTCAGGGCCAAAAGACATGCGTTATTTTAGGCCTTCAAAATCAGTAGTCGTGTTTTCTACCGCAATTGTGACAGAAGCACTTTATTAGAGGAGGACTTGCTCCTTTGACGACTTGATTCTGTTCCTAACACTTGGAGAAATATTTTGTTGGGAAGATCGCCAACAGTCACTTTGGGACCTGTGAACACTTGAGAAGATGATGTCATGATAAACATTTGCATAATTGTAAATATTGAACTTGTGTAGTTTATGCATCATTACAGCTCTTTTGCAACAGCTGTTTCCAGCTACTAATACCTTTTTGCATTTGACCTTAGTGCTGTAAGTTGAACATATCACCTTTGCTGCATGCCTCAGTTCCCTTATATCATGAACAACAGTATGTATTTCTATTTGAGTCTTGCAATTTAACACTGTACATGTGACTTCTTGTTTATGATCTGATTATCATTTCTCTCTGGCTTTAGTATCTGAGTAGTTCGTTTTGAGCTGGTTTTATATTACTATTTAAACTCAGCGAAGACAGATCTTTTTGCGTTTTATATTCCCTTTGAACTTTTTTTTTTTTTTTTTTTACTGCTTAATACAGAATAGGCAGTTTTATATGATGTTGTCAGTTGTTACATTGTTTTTTTCTTCATTGTCATGCGAGTTGCCTTTGCTATCCTTCATCAGATTTAGAGAATAATGATAGCTTAGATATACAGTGTGTATAAATCCCACCCCCTTACAGTATTACCTCAATTAACAAAATTCAGGTAGGAAACTTGTACTATGGTCTAAACAGATGTGTGGCTGATTTAAAAGGTTAGTTTGCATAAAAATTTTATTCTATTAATTACTCACCTTTTGGTGCTTTTCCACTGCATAGTACGGCACGGTACGGTTCAGCACAGCTCACTTTAGGGGGGTTTACCACTGGGAAGAGTACCTGGTACCTGGTCCTTTTTTTAGTACCACCTTAGCCGAGGTTCCAAGCGAGCCGAACCATTACCAAAACGTGACGTGTAAACTCATCTGGTCAATGGTTGGCCGGAGAAAATCGTCATTACTGCCTCACTTAACTTGCGACACGAGACCCAACAGACCCGCTAGATTTAAAATCGGCACAGCCAGCGAAGGATCAGACGCAACTTTTTTGTTTGAAGAAACGCACCTTTTTGTGTTGGTGGTTTACGATGATGTCACGGCAGTAGAGGTGGCACAACTATAACGACATGTGAATAATCCCGCCCACTCTAAAGCGGTACTAAAGTGCAGTGGAAGTGCAAACCGAGCCGAACTGAGCCGAGCCGAGTCATACCACGCAGTGGAAAAGCGCCAGTTCTAAAATCAGAGAGCTTTCAGACCCTCCATAGGCCAGTAACACAACTGCAATGTACCCAGCTCCAGGGCATTGATAAATTAGTCCATGTGACATAAAAGGTTCAATCATAATTTTACAATTTATGAGAAATGCTTTTTGTGTGCGAAGGAAAAAAAAAAAAAACATTGTTCACATGAAGCAGAAGCAAGTGGGTATGTTATATTTGTTCCACAATGGTGGTGGGCTCCTGCACACAGGATGAGAAAGAAAAGAATTGTTGAATAAAGTAGTTGGTTTTGTTTTCTTTGTGCACAAAAAGTATTCTCGTAGCTTTGTGAAATTGCAGGTGAACCACTGATGTCACATGGGTACCAATGTCCTTGCTACATTTCTGGGAACACTTCGGTTGTATTGCTGTCTATGGAGGGTCTGAGAGCTCTGATTCAATAAAAAAATATCTTAATTTGTACTCCGAAGATGAATGAAGGTCTTGAATGAAGGTCAATGGGTGTCAAATTCAGGAACTTCATCAGTTGATCAACCAAGAACTAGTTCAGTGACGTGGGTAGGAAACGTCTCCTGAACCCCAGAGTTCTGTAACCGTCATCAATCAGTTTCTACCTGCCAGTCTAAAGCACCTGAAAGGTGTGCCTGATAAGTAATACAGTGTTCATATGACTCCTGTAATACTAGGAGGGAATTGAGAGGGCTATGAATGTTAATGTTAAATATTTTGGTATGCAAAAAGTACAGTATGCAGGGATTACTTACATAATGGCTGCTTTTGTGTCTGGAAGTGTATTTTGAGAAAATGAAGTGTGTGTGATTAGACTTTTAGCTTAGATTGACAAAAAATCCTTCATTATCACTCTCTTTAATACTACTTGTATCACAATTATACCTTCTAATATGTCAACAGTTTAAGTGTTTATTTTGTTAAATTAACCATGCAGATCTTTCGGTTTAGTTATTTTGCAATTGTTGCCAAATGTTTTTTTATTTGTTAATAAGATACTCAAATTGTGTACACGAAAAGTCACTGCTTGCAGATTTTTTTTTTTGTTGTTGTTTTTTGTTATTTGAAATTGCTGGACCTCAACCATTGCGTGTTTTGCAGAGAATTGTGTATGACTCAAACAACAGAATCAGGCCAGACATGGGTGAATGGGTTGTATACTCTAACATCATTGTCAAGGAAATGTATGAAGAAGACCTCACAGGCAGGAATTAGGTCTACGTTGTACAACTGTTTTAAGAAGCAGTTAATGACTTTATTTGTCTGTCTGTCTTAAACTAGATGAAAATACAGAGGTTTCCAGGAGAAAAGGAGGTATTTTTGCACTTGGTCTGAATGCATGCAACAGACTAGTCTCTAGTGCAGTTTGGGATCTTGGAAGGCATTTAGTTGCTCAACTTGTTTCTGTTTGCATGCTTGAGCTGACTGTTTAACCAAGGAGTGTTTAACAGTATCACCTTTGTAGATGGCATTTATGAGTCTGCATGGACAATGATGATTTGACAAAGAACTACATGCACATGTAAGTCTTGTGTATGTATACTTTTTCCAGGCTATTTGCAAATAGTATTAGGGAACTTTGGTCTTGTTGTAAACATCCTAAACACATAATCTTCTAATTTAATGTGTACAGTGGTGATTCTCAACCTGGGAGCCAGGGATGTCTGGGGAGCCACATTAGTTTTTCCATTAGCAAAGAATTTATTGAAGCGCATACAGTAAAATCATATGAACTGTGGTCAGATAATTTTTTAAGATATCAAGACTTCCAGTTTTTGTTAAAAAATACAAACAAACAAAAAAACTGAGCAACTTTTTCATAATTACTGCACAACTAAGCAGACTTAGCCGATATGGTGGGCATTTGAATATTGTTTTGGACAATAGGTGGGCTATCAACTCAAACAAATTGAGAACCACTGGTGAGGAGGATATCACAAACATACTAATGAGGGACTTGTGATGTGAAATTAATTGCATCATTACAACTAATTGTGTTGTGGCTTGAGGTGTGTGTAGTGAGAAGATTTAGATTTACCATGATTACTTCATCAAACGTCTCTCCCCAGAGCTTGCCCACGCCAAAGATGTTGGGTTAAAGCTAAGGGAAGCTCTGAAACAGCAGCTCGCCATCATCCACGAGAGAGTGGAAGCTAGGAAGATAGCTAAATTGGCACTGGCAGAAGTGAGGAGCATTCTAGCCAAAGAGGAAGAAGAGAGGACCTTGAACCGTATCAGGGAGGAGTCGGAAGCCAAGGCCTGGGAGAGAGCTGAGGCTCAGCTGAAAGAGGAGGGGGAGAGAATAGAGAAGGAGGATGTGGAAAAGGCCAAGGAAAGAATTAGAAGGGAGAAGGAGGAAAGAGAAAAAATAGCAGAAGTCGAAAATGCAAAGAAGACAAAGAATTTGGAAAAGGATGAGGTGAAGGAAAAGCCAGAGGCTGAAAAGAAACCTCCAGAGAAACCTGTTGTTGAAGACGATGCTAAAAAGGTTGAGAAAAATGGAAAAGGCAAAGAATCCAAGAAGGCTGCAGCTAAAAAGAAACCGTAAGGTAGTTCATCAGCTACGGTTAGATCTTCTTGTCTTTTGTGTAATTTGTTAACATCTGGCTGAATGTGATCTCGGGCCATTGTGAGTCTCCAGAGACGTCCCCCCCCCACCCAAGACATTTCATCTCTATGAGAGATAATCAGTCATGCTAAGCATTGAGATTAGTAGAAGCAAAAGCAGAACAAGGTGCTATATGCTAATCGTCATGTTGTTCTTTTATTTCTCTTAAAAACGGTCTGTTTTGTTTGAGGGTAGGATTTTGGTTTACTCTTACAAAATACAAGCTATATAGTGTGACTTTAACATTGATGTTCCTCTGATTTTGTTTATTTTATAATAAATACAGCAAATAGTGATACTTTACTAAGAGAGAACATTCTTGTGTTATCAATAAACTATATAAATCCCCTGATTTGTTTTATCAGTGCCTTGAGTGTTTTTCTTTTCAGTGTTGATGAATATAAGAAAAAACAAACTGTTATTTAATACCAGACTGATGTCTGTTCACTAATATCTATAAACTTTTTCTTTTTCCTCTCCTCTGTTTCCCTGTTGGTCTGTTTCAAATCTTAAACACATACCTTTGTTCCTGTTAAAGGAAAAAAAAACTCTAGTGCAAAAGTAAACCAAATGTCTCAAGGTTTTTATGTAATTTCTTTTTACAGTGTAATCCTGTTTATAGCGGGCTTGTTTTATGTGACTGTATACTACATTTGCCTCATGTATGCACATCCACATGTAAAATCCTCAGGGCTGAAAGATAAATCCACCATTGAGACCACTGAATCAGTTGAGGGAACCCATGCTGAACCTGTGGAAGAAGGTAAAGTAAAATCATACACGGGAGTTTTACGCAATAAATAAGGGTGCAGTGCAGTGAGAATTTGATGCATAGAAATATCGTAGGCTAATAAAATAAAATGCATAGTTTTATAACACACAAAAGCATTTAATGTAATATAAAAGTTAGAAAAGTAAATGTACAAGTTACTGCCATTGTTACAAATTATACATCTTATACAATTATTTGTCATCAAACCTATATTTTTAGTACAATTAAAAAGTATATGTAAAAAATAAGCATACATTTTTTAGTCAAAAGATTAAGCATTAAACGTTTGTTTGCAGGGGAGTTGGCCTTATCTAGTGAGTGGGTCATTAAATGTTAACAGCTTTCATAAAGACGGTGTTCTTTGTGTCTGTATACCACCTGTGTATTCTGTAGAATTTATTCTGATGGACACTTTTATAACTGAAATGCCCGCCGGTGATAAACAAGTCTTGCCGCATACCACAGCAGTTCTTGCATAACAGAACATGCGAGTAATCTCACTGGCCTGTTACAGAAGGCTTCAGTCTTAGTAAAGCATTATTGTACACTCGTGTTAAATAAAGGCTTCCAATCCAGAAAAAAAATACTTTTTTACTTCAAACTAAGTTTATTAGTTTTGTATTTTAATTAGCTCCTGAATCTATCGTGGAGGAAGAAATCCAGGCCACCAAAGTTGAAGAAGCAGCTCAGCCACCACCGGGTACAGCTTTTATGATGTCCTTATGATGTCCTTTAAAATAACAATGTGCGATTGTTGCTGTTTGTTTACTCTTACATATTGTGTTGTATACATGTATGCATGTATGTATAAACTACAAAAAATGGTGCATTCACAAAGTTGTACACATCACGTACATTGGCACCTACCAGTAAGAGTATAGTACACTCTATTTCATAGATTTACCATAGTTGCTTTTTCCCTTGTAGAACCAGAAACTGTAGAAGAGGAGCCTGCTCCTGTAGAAGAAGAAGAACCTCTGGAAGTAGACGAAGAGCCCTCTGCTGTAGAAGAAGAAGAAAAAGAAGCTGAGGAGGAACCAGAGGTTGAAGAGGAGCAGGAAGTTCCTGAGGAAGAACCAGAAGCTGTGGAAGAAGAGCCTGAGGTTACAGAGACTGTTCCAGTTGAAGAAGAGGCCTTTGAGGAGGCAGTTGAGGAGCCTGCAAAAGAGGAAGAGGTCATTCCGGTTGAAGAACCGGTCGAGGAAGAAGTAGAAGAAGCAGTAGAGGAGGCTGCACCAGTGGAAGAAGCGGTTGAGGAAGTGTTGGAGGAAGAGGCTGCATCAGTAGAAGATGCACCACTGGAAGAGGCCGTAGAAGTGGTTGAAGAGTTTGCACAGGTGGAAGAAGCAGTGGAGGTCGTGTTGGAGGAAGAGGCTGCACCGGTGGAAGAGATTGTAGAAGAGACTGCACCAGTGAAAGAAACTGTAGAGGAAGCTGCACCAGTAGAAGAAGCTGTGGAGGAGGTTGTACCTGTAGAAGAACCCGCTGAGGAGGTTGTACCGATAGAAGAAGCTGTGGAAGAGGTTGTACCGGTAGAAGAAGTTGTGGAAGAGATTGTACCGGTAGAAGAAGCTGTGGAAGAGGTTGTACCGGTAGAAGAAGCTGTGGAAGAGGTTGTACCGGTAGAAGAAGC
>JAUMHI010000022.1:1377371-1408600 GCA_032359435.1 Enteromius unitaeniatus
GTACCGGTAGAAGAAGCTGTGGAAGAGGTTGTACCGGTAGAAGAAGCTGTGGAAGAGGTTGTACCGGTAGAAGAAGCAGTTGAGGAGCTTGAACCGGTAGAAGAAGCAGTTGAGGAGCTTGAACCGGTAGAAGAATCAGAAGAGGAACCTGAACAAGTGGAGGAACCTGAAACAACAGAACAAGTGGAAGAAGCAGAAACACCTGAAGAGACAGCTGAGGAGTCAGTCTCTATAGAAGAAACTTTAACAGAAGAGGAAGATATAGAGGAATCAGAGGAGCCAATTCAAGAAGATGAGGATGTACAAGACTCCACATTGGAGGAAACAGAGCTTGAAGAAGAGAATATGGAAGAGGAAGAGGGTAAGTTTTTTTTTTTTGTTTTTTTTTTGCAAGTTTACTCAGATGGTTAATATACAGCAGCAAGAAATAATACCCAAAATGTCTTATTTGTTGTTTTTTTTAATGTGGATGCTAACATTATCTGATGATATGAGAGACTGGACAAAGATAATAGAGAAAGCTATCTGCTTTGTTGTGAAATGTGTCTGTCTTGTTACAGAAGATGTAGCTGTTGAGGAAGAGCAGCCTGACGAGGATTCAGCAGGTTGGTAATTCAATTTTATGGTTAAATAAAGGCTATAAAGAATGGGATGATTTTCTGATCTGTACAGAGAGTTAAGTCATAAATTCTATGCTCAGTATCTGTTTTTCCTTGAGGCCTGTTATCTTTGTCTTTATTAACTTAACAGATGAAATTAACCAAACAGAAGAACAAATTGAAGTAGATCCCACAGGTAAACAAAATGTGTCAATGGATATTTATTTTCATCCTTTTTATGTCATTAAAGAAGTTTTTCTCAATCAGTTCCCTTTCAGTCAATCACTCCAAGTCACATTGGATATGACAGACGAATTGAGATCCTAATTCGTCGGTCATATATGACGTGACGTCTCCGTTTCCTCCTTCAGGGAACGAGGGTTACATACGTAACCGAGTGGTTCACTTCCCTCTTTACTTTGTTTACCTTTGTAATGTTTTTTCCTTTTATTAATGTTCTGTTATTTTCTGTATGTATGTGAAGCTTCATATATAAGTATGTGTGTAAGTATGTTAAGATAATAAATTGCATGTTCAAGAAAGTCCTTATAAGGCAAGTTAGTTCACTCAGTAGTCCTACTACTAACCAAACCAAAATCAATAACAACAACAGTATGATACTATAAGTGGCGCTTCTTAACCTCAAATATATTAGATAAATCTGTCTAATCCGGTTAAGGCACAGTTGAGTTAACATGCACATTTTTAATGTGATACTTCTGTGTTTTGCAGAAACATAAAACATTAGGCAGTATGTAAGATGCGAAGAGGACCAGCACCACATGGCATTCCACTGGAAGCGTGCAGCTGCCAATTCCCACCATGGAGTGAAAAAAAAAGAGAATGCTACTATTTCCTTTTAGTTTTCCTGGATTTTCTTTCTTTTTGTTTGACGTTCAAGCCTGTTTGTTAATTGATAATGTGGTCTCTTTGTGTACAAGTACACATTTATTTGAATGTTTTGTCAACTTTTTTGATGGTCTGACCCTTTTCCCCATTTTTTTGTAATTACAAAGGTTTTCCCTATTCTCTAACCTATATGTGAAGTAGCCTTTTTTTTTTTTTTTTTTTTGGATGGTCATGGATGATAGTTTGGTTGTAATTTCCTATCCTGTGTGTACGGACACCTTCATGTTGCTTTGTAGCTCAGAGATCTCCTCTGCACTGAACTCATCAGTGTTTTTCTCTTCATCAAACTGACATTTTGCTTTAATGTGAAGGTACTATGCAAAGCTGCACTGATCTTTCGCTGTTTTTACCCTTCGGTTTTGTACTACCAATATGTATTGAGTCTACATTTCCAATGTTGCATATCAAGGACAAGTTTATGCTGGCAGGTTAACCTAGATAATTGCTATGTGAACTGTGTATGGAGTGAATGGGCGTGCATGTGCATGTATGTGTGTCTATTTGAAAATTCATGTTTAATAATGCGAAACAATCATTTTTTGAGCCATTTTTCTGATATGTTTTCATGGTATTTTCCAGCATACAGTCAACATTTTATGTTGATATTTTCCTCAATACTGTAGCTGATATGCTAAGAGCTCAGAGAACTTTTTGCATTTCTTCACATATTTAAACTGATGTATAGCGTTTCCCCCATGGCGCATTTGTTTTTTTTGTTTCATAGGCACATGACAAGCTCTGTTTCAGGTAGACACTCCAGCTGCTGTGCAGTATGTATACGACAAACAGTGTTGTTTAATGAGTGTCTTATGTAACAACTGGTGAAGGATGCCCACAGAAATATGGATCAATC
This sequence comes from Enteromius unitaeniatus, assembly GCA_032359435.1. Lineage (NCBI taxonomy): Eukaryota > Metazoa > Chordata > Actinopteri > Cypriniformes > Cyprinidae > Enteromius > Enteromius unitaeniatus. Next base: position 1,379,733 of record JAUMHI010000022.1, read on the forward strand.
TACTTTACACAGTGTTTAATTTTTAGAGCAGGGTAAAGGTCTTACCTAGTGTTTTTTTGTGGGACGTCACAAGTCAGTATATGCTTATTAATTTGTCAAATGTCATGCACTGCCTATGTATTGTCTTAACAGTGCATTTATTCAGGCCCTTTCATCTGTTGCAGGCACGTCTGTAAAAATGCAATACAGCTTTGTTGTTGTTGTTCAGAAAAACTGGTTATTTTGTAACTTTAACAGTCAAAAATTGTTTGTATTTGCTATTAATGTCATGATTTTTATTACACCACAATGTAGCTTCACCCTTGCTGCAGAGTAGTTGGTTAAGAAATTGAAAGCTTGCTTGGTCTTTTGAAGGAAACCCAATCCTGGCTCATGAATTGTTTCACTGTGGAATATTATTATTATTATTTTATTTTTTTTCATTTGTAATGTTGTTACACTGTGGTTTTATGGGGCCTGCCAGAATAGATGTTGTTTTTGTGATAGACTTTAGGAAATGCTGCAGATCTTTTCAAAATAATGGTTTCATAACACATACAGGTGGCTGAAATATAGTTTTTAGGGTTTGTTTTTCGTTTTCTACAACACTAGAGGGTGTTTTGGATCCCTAACACTTTTGAAGTCAATGTGAATTTTTAAAGTGGTATTAATTTTACAAAGTAAAGAACTTTGTTTTTTCTTTTTTTTTTTAGGATTTTAAAGGATTTATTTTTATTTAGGATTTGACATTTTAAAGTCAAATTGAATGAATTTTATAAAAGTGTTAACTTTTCAAAGCCATATGTGAAAGGTTGAGTATAGCAGCCTTAGTACAGGTTGTACTTTCAAGGACAGATATCTCACAACCAGCAATAACAGCATGTGCGAGGGGAGCATTTCTTACTGAAATACAGATATACACCGAGGTTTACATGAAATCCTGCTGTATAGGCTAATTCACTTTAAGTTATTGAGGCAATGCAATTTTAGGGAGTTTCGGGTGACTTTTCACAGACATGTAAACAACTGTAAATGTTTTTTGAGTGCTGCAATAAAGGTTGGGTACAACAAGATCATACAGCATTCATCCTTTTTCTTTTAGTTTCTGAAAACATTTATTTCAATACAAGCAATAAAACAAAAAATAAGTAAAAAGACCGCAATGTTTATTTTATAAATAAAAATGATGTTACTTGAATAAAACCAACAACAACGGGGACTGATGAACTTTTATTTTGACACCGTTATTATGAAAGTACATACAACGCATGCCCAACATAATAGAAGAAATAAAATTGGCTGTAGGTGTTAAACGGAACATTGACATGTATAGTATATATTACCTATTTAAAAAGGGGCAGTGGGATATTTCATTGTTTTCTGAAAATAAGCAAATGTTTTAGGATTAATATAGTTCGGTCCTCCAAGAACCCGGAAACACAACAATCTTGCCAGCTCGTCTTCATTTCACCGGTCATTGGTAAGAATTTTGGATTCTTATGAGTTTTTGTGACTCTTGAAGCGTTTAAAATGTCAGTATGTGCATTAATCATAATGAATAAATAATTGTTTAATTTAACTGTTTGCCTTATTTGGCGTTATTATAAAGTAATGAAAGGAAACAGATTTATACGGTTCTTCACTAAAGACTAGTTGGAAATCTGTCATATGGATCATTGTGCATAACTTTAGTCATATATTTATATGACTAAACACGTATGCTCAATCATATAGCTGAATAAATGACCTAAAATGCTTAAGTTCCGTCAAATGTGACTGGGTTTCCTGTTCATTTTCAAACAATAGTCTAAAGATAAAGTAAATGAAGTGTACATTTAGGCTATTGTGTAAAACTGCTTTATATTGAGTTGTGCAAAAAATGTATACCTTAATCTGTAATAAATTATTAAAATGTGAAATAATGCTTTCTTTGTAATTGTGTGTAATTAGGATACAAAAAAAGCTTCATGTCAAATTATCCACAGCAAGACGGTTGAAATGACAACAAGGAACATTTTACTAGTCATCACTGTTAAAAAGAAATGTAAATGTAACAGATAATATAATAATTATTACATGAAGGTATAACTCAGGTTATCCTACTATCTTGGTTGAAACTGTAGTTGCCATTGTAAGCTTTTGTCAGGGTAAAGGATGTCTCTAAAGTCAGAGATGCAGCTGGAGGCCTATTTATAGGATGAACGCTATATAAGGATTGTGTGCAGGGATTAAGAGACTGCCAGCAAAGTGGAAAAATATGGAATTAATCAGAAACATAAACTGCCTCAAATGATATAGACTGCTTTTTTCAAGTGCAACCTGTTACAGATTTCCTGTAGCCGCAGTCTGAAATTGATGACAGTAATAGCCTGTGTTTATGTCTGATCAGAAGGAGCGTAAATACATAAAGGAACAATGCCTGACCTTTGGCAGGATGCCATGGACCATGCTGTGACACTGGCCAGGAAAGCAGGCGAGGTGACGTCATTCCTCTTCTACTCGTTTTTAACAGTTTTTGTAATTTGTGGTCATTTTCACTAAAACGGTTTTGAATCTCTGTTGTCAGATGGTAAGAGATGCTTTGCAGAATGACCTGAAGATCATGTGCAAAAGCTCTTCTGTCGACCTGGTCACTAAAACAGACCAGAATGTGGAGCAACTTATTGTTACGTCAGTGAAGGAGAAGTTTCCTGAGCACAGGTATTTCGCCTGTCATAATAACACAGGGTCAAGACCTAAACCTTTTAACACACTCAGTGTAAGTTCCTAGATAGAGCATATCTTAGGTAAATATCACAGATCTGCGCTGCTTCTGTTTGTTTCAGTTTCATTGGTGAGGAGTCAGTGGCTGCAGGAGAACCCTCTGTTTTGACTGAAAAACCAACATGGATTGTTGACCCTGTGGATGGGACCACTAACTTTGTGCATGGGTAATATATGTATATATATATATATATATATATATATATATATATATTTATTTTTTTTTTTTAAATATATTTGTATTTTTGATTTTTTTACATTTTACACTGAGTGATACACTAAAGTCCAAATGTTTCAGACCACAAATGAAATTACATAAACAAGATAAATGCAAAAATTAAAATTGCTATTAAAAATAATAATAAATGTAGAATAATGTAATATTTAAATTGTTTGGTTAAAAACCATTTTATCTGAGACAGACTCAATCTAGAAGAACTGCCTCTAAGATTAGAAAAAAATCTACCTGCAAAAGACAGAAATATTTTTAAATACTAGTGGCCTAAGACTTTTTTGTTTTTGTTAAAATGTGAATTTTTAACATGCTTTTGATTTTTTTGGAATCCACTGGCATATGTCAGGAATGTGAGACACGATATGACTAATCAGTTAACTGTTGAATTTCCATGCATTGAGACTCACTTTATCCAAAATAAATCTGCTTTTCTTTGTACAGATATCCATTTGTTGCTATATCCATCGGCTTTGCTGTCAACAAAATGGTAAGCATCATTTGCTGTCAAATGCGCTCTCTTTAATTTTAGAATAACAAAGTGACAGCACTGGTAATAGATCTTTGCGTGGTGAGATGAAATCGGAAACTGTTCCTCTGCTCCCACTTTGTTTTCTTGCTCATTTATCATGCCTGTGGAAGTTGATCCAGCGGGAAGAGCGTCTGTCAGACTCATCATTCTTCTGTTGCAGTTAGAGTTTGGTGTGGTTTATAGCTGCATAGAAGACAAGATGTACACGGCTCGAAAAGGGAAAGGTGCATTTTGCAACGGACAGCCGCTGCAAGTGTCGGAACAAAAAGGTATTCGTTTCGTCTGAGCAGTCTGTGTTTGCTTGTTGGCAGTCATTGTAATTCTCTCTAATTGTTTTCATATCGTTTACAGAGATTAGCCAGTCAATCATCGCTACAGAGTTTGGCTCGAACAGAGACCCTGATGCCGTTGATAAGATTTTCTCTAGCATGAGGAAAATCTTATGCCTGCCAGTTCATGGGTATGTGCCAGGTTTCTTTCACACACAGACTTATTGGAATAGATTTGCCCTTACAAGTACTATTATCTAACACTGTGTACTGTAGTGTTATACTGGAATGTGCGTCAACACATTTCACTTGAATACTAATTCAGTTTTTGTTTAAAGGATACGTGGTGCTGGATCTGCTGCCATCAACATGTGCTTGGTAGCATCTGGTTGTGTCGAGGCCTATTATGAGATTGGCATCCACTGTTGGGACGTGGCGGCTGGGGCAATCATAGTGTCAGAGGCAGGAGGAGTTCTCATGGATGTTGAAGGTAGACACTGCTCCTTTCAGTTGTTGTGTCATTTTATTCAGTGTTATTGTTATTATTATTATATTAGTTGGTTAAATTTTTTGTCTTGTCATTTTTTTTATTTTATTTGTATTTTTTAATAAATGTTCTGTTTGGCTTGTATTCTTATTTTAGTAATTTTAGTGGCAATTAATTTTTTTTCCTTCTAATATTTTTTTTAATTTTATTTCATTTCAGGTTTTAAAAAAAAAATGACAATAATTTGAGATTTAATTCGGGATAACACTCTTAAACCAGTATCATTTCCTTAAATGTTGTCAGTGGTTTGTTTTTCCAAAATTTTTTAATGAATGACTATGTTTTAATGAATTTGAAAATGATTCTTGTGTATTAACTTTAAAAAAAAAAAATATCCTTAGGTGGCCCGATGGATCTGATGTCCAGAAGAGTTTTGGCAGCTAATAACAACATAATTGGAGAAAGAATTGTTAAAGAGATTGAGGCTTTTTCAGCTGTTAGAGACGATGCACCTGTAAACCCTATCAAATAAACCTGGTTTTGAAGAAAGCTCCTGTGCTACTGAAGTCTGCTACATTAGTACATTTGAAATGATAAACAATATAACATTTATAGGTTGTGTATGATTTCTGTCTTTATAGCTATGTTTAAAGCTATGTGCAAATAAATGACAAATGCATTGAGCTCCTAAATGTCGATGTTCTTTGTCATAAGTATGTATTTAAAATATTTTGCTAGTAACATTGTTTGTTTTATACACAAGTTCAATAAACATGGAGTTAATAATGAATAGCTTGAGGTAAATTATTTGTCTAAATATTGAGGTAAATAATTTTTTCTAAATATATAACTGGGGCCTGCTCAACATCATGTATATATATTTATGGTGTCATTAAGTTACATAACTGCACAGTATCAGCTATTAAAGTTTGCTTCTCTCCTTTGCTCACGTTCCACTATATTTAAATACAACCAAATTCCCAATAAACCAGCTGTTCCTTTCAATCTACTCTGAACTAAAGTCTGATTAAAAGTGAACAGTCTTAGCGCCAGCTCTCTTGGAACAACGCTCAACCAAATAACTTGAAATACAAAACAAAAGCGCAAATATTCCTAGCGGATGAAAATACATAAACAAAATTGCCAGGCTAGGTGTTAATTGCCATGCTATTTTGTAAACAGAAAAAATGAGACTGTGAGAAAATAAATGTTTTATATTCACAGTTATTCACACAGTAAAATAACCATATCGGCAACACCTCTCACACATCTTAAGGATCATGCTAATACCCATTTCACAAGGGCCAAAAGTGCAAACTTGTGCCCAGTATAATGCCTATACTGTATAAAGCTGATTTAATACACAATTTATATAAAACAGTTAGAGCAAGTACAAGTAGATCCTCACTGCCAACAATTAGAGAACTTGAGTAGTTTTGAGAGCCACAAGCTTATGTGTTGTAAATATATTAAGTATGATACAGAATCCTCAGTGCTCGTATTGTAAAAATGGATTCAATTCCTGCATCATTGCTGGTTGCTCTGCTCATTTTCAAGCACAATTTCCCTCTGGAATTATATTAAAATTGTGTAGGGGTACGAAAGACCTTCTTTTTCCATAATAATAATAATAAAAACTCCAGAGTTGTTACTATGTTAATGTTAACGATGACAGCAGAGTTGCATATAAAGTCTATGTGCTTCAATCAGTCAGCAGCAGTAGTTGCTGGGAGTCCTCGGGAACGGCCCGGCCTAAGATGGAGAACCATGGAGCTCCAGCTGCTGGAGGAGAAGAGGGAGACGGTGTGGGAGGAGCAGCTGCAGCCAATCCACGAGCTGCACCGCTGGTCAGACCAACCCTCTGTTTTAGGATCTGAAAGGATAATAATCATTTTTATTTATATAGCACCTTTTCAACACCCAAAGCATCAACACGGGCTGGAAGTAATATACAGTAGTCAACATTTGAAGTCAATCAAAAACATTCATCAAAGTTGTCCTAAAACATAAAAAAAGTGCTCTAAGGGCTACTTTGAAAAAAAAAAGTTTTTTCAAAGTTTTTTGAAGTTTTATCCACTTCAAATGTTGACTACTGTATAGAGAGGTTGCTTACAATGTTAGGTTATGTTGATTTCAATAAAAATGTCCATAACAAGGTGCAATTTACAGACAGAGAAATGAAAATTAATATTAAAAAAAAGGTTTTTGAAGGATAGAAGAGAGGATACAGAACTTTATTTGAGAACAGGCAGTCTGACTTATTGATCATACACATTGTATTTGTGATAAAATTGTTAGTAAAAAAAACACTGTACAAATACTACATATAAATAATTACAAATATAATTTAGTGCTGTCAAATTATTAAATCGCATCCAAAAAAGTTTTTGTGTGTGTGTACTGTGTATATTTATTAGGTCTTTATAAAGACACATACGTAAAGTCTATATTTCAAAAATATGTATACATATTTGTAGGCCTATATATTTATAAACATGATAAATAATAATATTTAATAGGGCTGGGCGATATATATCGAACGAATGCGCATCTCATCAGTAAAGCCGGTTCTTTGATTAGCGCTAAATCTCCATCAGCTGTGTTCAAATGCAGCGCCAGTTTATGAACAGAGCCGTAGATCACTGAGAAGTGGTGCGTTAGTTTCGCGAGTGATTCAATGGCGCAGCTTCTCAGTGATCTACGGCTCTGTTTATAAGCTGGCGTTCCTTTTAAAAACAGCTGACGGAGATTTACCGCTAATCAAAGAACCGGCTTTACTGACGAGATGCGCATAATATATCGTTCGATATATATCACCCAGCCCTAATATATATATATATATATATATATATATTTATATAAATATAAACAACATATATACATGCATGTCTGTGTATTTATGTATACATAATAAATATACACAGTACACACATATATTATGTAATAATATTTAAAATTTGAATATGTAATCTTTTTAATCATCTCAAATCACAGGATTTGGCAGTATAACAATACAGTGCTCAAATGATGCTCACCTGTCGAAGTCTGTCTTCGTACCGTTGATCCGGTTCTAAAGGGTGCTTGTCTGGGACTGGCACTTTCCAGCGGGCCATTTCTGCCCTCAACTCTACACCCTCTAACAGTACCACTGGGTCTAGCGCGTTGTTATTTATTAGCTCCACCAGACACTCTTTATAATGTACCCTAAAAGTGAGCATGACATTTGAGAAAATCTCTTGAGGTTGTTGCCCTTATGTAAGAACATATTTCAGTGAACGAGAAAAAGACTAAGCACTCCTTACGTGCAGTAACCACTGTACTCTGGGAGAGCTGCTCGTCCACATGACTCCTCCTTCACAGCTCCTGACTCTTGGAACTCCATTACACCACAAATACCTACGAGAGACACAAACACATGTATTTCATCTGTACTGTAACACACATCTAAACTAGATTTTGTAACACTAAAACCGATTTAATTGTTAATTAAATGTCATCAAACCGATTTCAGCTGAACCCCAACCCAAAAAAATGCTTTTTTGGATGAACATTTTCATGGGGTCAAATTTTTGGTGCATCATTAATCTGAACGTACAATATTCACACGTCAAAACAAAAGAGGTACCTTTAGAATGTCTCCCTGCTGTATTTTTGGGGCTGAACATGAGAGGATGTGATACCCCATAGTGCTAAAAACATAAATAAAAGTAGTTTAGCCAGTTTAACTGTGGAAGTGTGTAATGGTGACTTCCTGTTTATGCTAGACCACAGTGAAGATGTCTGTCACCTGCAGCAGGGTTCGCAGTCTCTGGACACTCCAGTCTCTCAGATGATAAAGGCAGTTTCGAGGGTGATGAGCGTGTAACCCTTTAGCTCCGCACTCGGTAGAAAAATTACAGGCCTGCAAGGACAGCATATGCTCATTAATTGACGGAGCTCTGTGGTAACTATAATGGCGACTGCTGAGTGAATTAAACGTACAAAGCCTTGTTTAAATGGCTGACTGCAGCCTCCGCAGAATTCATGCTGGCACTGAGTGCATTTGAAATGCAAACAGCCTCCTCTGGCCAGGAAGAAGCGAAATTTGCATTTTGGACAGTCTGAAAGGAGCAAGGAGAACGTTACAACCTGGGAAAGTTCCAAAAGGCACTTAGAACCAAGAACCTTTAGTGAGAGTTTCACCTATTTTGTTCCTGCTGAGAAGCTGCTCCAGCCTTGAGTTTTGGTACTCGGGGCTGTTGAGTTGCTCCCACTCTTTGAACTTCTCACATGAGATTCCTTCATGCTGTGGAGCCCACTAGACAACAAACACCCAGACCAACAGCCTCCATCAATATGAGATTACAAGTACCAGCACAATGTAGGGGCTCAGTAAGAATTGTTTTATTTCAGATGTTTACTTGTCTGGTAAACATTTTCACTGACCCAAATTCTACATTACATTTTTTGAAAGTCTGTTTAATATGAAGTTTATATAATAGCATTATACATTTTAGTAAAGTGTATTTTTATATGCGCAGCCATTCAAAAGCACAGTAATATTAGGAAACATTATTACAATTATCATTTTTTTCTTAACTTTTTAAATATATACTGGAAATATTAAAAAAAAAAAAAAAAAAAAAAAAAAACATTGCTGCCTTTGTTTAATCAAAAAACACAATAAAAATAGTCATATTGTACAATACTATTAAAATCAAGTATTTTTTCTTATTATTATAAAAGCTGAAAACAGTAAATAAATATCTTTATCACTTTTAATCAAAAGTTTACTTTTAATAAAATCTTCCTCAAATTTTTCAGCGGCAGTGTACATTTTTATTCAATGCTTAATATTTATTCTTATATTTACAAAATATTGAGTTCTGCATATCAGCAAAGTATATAGCTTTTAATCACAAAACATTATACTAAAAAATTCACCATTATGTTGGAAGACTAAGGCATATGATGTAAAGCATTGTTGTTTATAAAGCCAAACCTTACCGGTCTTTTACACTGGAAGCATGTGCTTTTCCCACAGCTAGGGCAATCCATCCTCAGCCTGTCTACTTCATGAAGGAGCCCGAAGCAACACTAAAAAAAACCCAAAACAAAGACAACTTTACAAAAATATAAACATACCTAAATTGCTTTCATGGTCAGACCTGGAATTACACTGTATAAAACATAATAACAGAACTTACATGTGCACACCAACGGAAGTTGGGCATTTCCTGCAGTGCCTGGTCTCTAAGCTTCCTCTGGAAGAGCTCATGGATCTGGGGGTCCAAATGATACCTGATCTACAGATACAAAATGATTTACAAATGACTGATATTCTACATTCAATTTCATATGGACCAAAAAACCCCCGAAAACATGTTTGGAGCTCCACACCTGTGTGTCGAGTAAACTGAAGTACTCCATAGACTCCTCCCTGCGGCCTCGTTGTACATCGGGAAGATTACAGAGGGGACACACAGCGTGTACTATATTCTTCTCCTTAATGACAGAGGAGAAGTACTTCTTAAAACAGCTCTCACAGAAAGTGCAAGAGCAGTGTGTCATGGTGACCATCTGAAAAAGAAAAGAGAGATACTGTATTTAGCAATGAAAGATAGCCGGCTGTGTATTATCCATATCTGTAAAAAAATATGGCGTACTCAATAGCAAGGATGACTGATGTCTTAAGACCAGAGAGAGAGAGAGATTTATATAAAATCTAAAATAAAATGTAATGGCTTTGTGAAATTCAACAACAAGTCCTAAAAGCATTAATCATAATAATTGCATTATATCCTAATAATCAAATATTAAAATTATCAATATGATTTTTCTTTAAATGAGTTACGAGCACTAAAGCTGCATTTATTCTATTACAAATACAGTGAATATTTTTTATTATTACTTTTAAATATTACTACTGTTTCAAATATCTGATTTCTATTTTAATATATTGTAATATATGTGTAATAAATTCCTGTGCTCACAAAGCCAAATTTTCAGCATCATTACTCCAGTCTATAGTGTCACATGTTTTCTTCAGAAATCATTATACATGTGCGGATTTGGTGCTCAAGAAACTTATTTTCAATGTAGGAAACAGTTATGCTGCTTAATTTGTTTTTGGAAAATGTGGAAATCTTTTGTAACATCTATCTTTACTGTTACTGTTTTGATCAAATGAATGCATGCCTTGCATTCCCTTACATTTCATTAAAAAAAAAATGAAAAAAATCTTACTGACCCCAAACTTTAGCGTTAATTATTGTCATCAAATAACGCTAAAAACCATATAATGCATGATAATATAAGGTACATGTGGATCCATACCGTGTGCCAAGAACACAGTTAATTTATTCTCACCCTGTTGAAAGATACTTGCTCCTGGCATATAGGGCAATCATGGCAGAGATATTTCAGGGCAGAGGGGAGGTCTCGGCATGACTGCACTGCTTCCAGGACATCCATGGAGCTGAAACTGCACCCTTCCAGACTCAAGATGCTCCTAAACATTTCAGCTTTCTCGCCTTTGACACCACCTGGGATCTGACAGTAGGTTCTTTGTGTAGTGCAATCCTGTACAAAATGAGTGAGTAAAAAAAAACGGTGAAGGGCTATCCCGATTTGGCTTCCTCTTACCTCCATGTCTTCAAACCTCTTCAGCTGAATAGGAAATTGCTGCTCATTAATGGTAATCACCCTGTCAGGATGCCTGAGAATAAGCTCTGCGTCTGGAAAAATACAAAGATGAACAGTAAACTTTGTCCTTTAGTGGAGGTTCCCAGTGATGTCTTATAGTACCTCTCTGGTGTCTGAAGAGCACCCAGGCCTGGTCTGGCTGTGCTGCAGGGTACCTGACATCCAGAACCTCTCCGCCTGCGTTCTGCCTCCGCTGGAAGAAGATAGTGAGCTTGTTCTTCATCTTGCTAGGAGAGATGTCCACAGGAAGCCTGCTCACCACCACCTTGTGACGGTCATCCAATAATCCTGACTGAACTCTACCACCACAATCCTGCCAAACTCCTTCGGCATGATGAACATCTTTATTAAAAAAAGTTAAAGTCTGTTTCAGCTCCTTGTAACATATGGCACACCTGTGAGTTGGGATGGATTATCTCGACAAAGCAGAAGTGCTCAATATCACACATTTAGACTGATTTGTGAACAATGTTTGAGAGAAATGGTAATATTTTGTATCTGGAATGAATTCATGAATTCATCTCATGAAAAATCGGAGCAGAAACAAAGGTGTTGCGTTTATATTTTTGTTGAGTGTATATGCTTTTGTCGAAGCCATCAAATGGCACTATTTTAACTTTTTAGATACATTATATTTAAATAATATATATATAATATATAAACTATTTTAACTTTAGCATTTTTAAATAATTATGGTAATAAAAAGTAGAATTTCCAGTGTGAAACCACATGACCTATGATTCTACAAATACATATCCACCAATGCAACAAAACTCTGAATTGTAGTTCTTTTATGTCATAAAATCTTTAGTGAAGCCTTTTTATTAAACTCTATGTATGGGAAAAATGCTTCTGAACCAAGGTTACTAGCACTATTGTACTCTTAAACCCTTGTTATCGAAAAGGACATTTTTATTGTAGAGATCAATTGATTGAACTGTAGATGAATGGTATTTTTTTTATTATAGATTTTTTTATTATAGGCTCTTTTATGGAAAAGTTATAAATGCAAAAAAGTTAATTTTGCCTACTTACTTCATGAAGTCTTTTAAACCCTGTTAAATTATGTGTTATTTACCTGTCTCTCTGTTGCTCAACTGGTACATGTTGACAACTCTTTGTAATTGAAGGCTTTTGAACAGGTCGTCTATGTCATCAACATTAGAAGCACTGCTGGTGGGAGCTGAAGCAGAGATAATCCGTAATTAATAAAAAAAATTAAGAAGAGCGTTTTAAAATATTACAGCTGAGTAATTTTTTTTTTAAGAGAAAAAACATATTACCTGAGGCAGGAGAAATAAATGGGTTTGTTTGGTGGTTAGTCTCCAAAGCTTGTGCGCCAAATGTGATCCCGAAATCCAGCAGCTCTTGCGTGTATGATCTCCTTACCCCGCTCATTTCTGTTTCACTGGCTTGATTCAGGTTCATCTGAGACTTTGTACTCTTGGGTAGGCCTAGGAAAATAAACCTTATGGTTAGCCAGGAATAGAAAATGAAAGTCAATTTATGGCACTAAAGCAATGCATTTAAACATTGTATTAGATCAGCATGCCTTCTGCTTTCAAGACGGAGGTTTCAGATTAGTCTACCAACTCACTAAATCCACCCGTGATCAGACACACTTAACTGTGGCAATCATTTAGAGGAGATATGTGATTATTTCACATAAACATATCACATAAATTTCTTTATGTGATATGTTGCTTTGGCAAATAGCTTAAAAAAAATACAAAATAAAAAATAAATATATATAAATATTAACATATATTTACAATTATTCAAATAATTTCAGCTGTTTGCCAAAGCAACACATCACATAAAAAAGTTAGTTTTTTATTTTATTATTTCAATGACATTTCTTTTGTCAATTTTATTTAAATCTCAGTTATTTTAGTACATCAAGTTGAACTAAATGAAAATGATATATGTTGCCTTGGCAATTAAGAGAAAAAAATAATAATTAAAAATAAAAAACAAAAAGGTATTTTATTGAGTGCTTTAGAGTTTATATCCATTTTATTTTATTTATTTTCACGTAGTTGCCAAGGCAACATTTTTTATTTTCATTGATTCAACTTGATACTTAAATAACTGAAAATTAAATAAAATTGACCAAAAAAATTTAATTGACATAATAAAGTAAGCAAATAAATACATAATAAAACTAAAAAAAACACAACAAGCTTAATAAATCTTCAGCTAAAATAGCAATTGAACAAAATAAAAACTAATTTAACATATTAAAATGTTATAATAGTATCTCAGTGACACTAAAAATGGTATATAGAGAGTACTTATATTTTTTTCATAAAACTGCAAATCTACTGAACAATACATGTATTACAACAATACTAGTATTCAGAAGAAAATCAATGTTTACTGTTGCTGGCATGCTGAGGCATAGATGAGATGGATGCTCCATGTTGAGCTGTTGACATTTTTTGCAGTGAACTGCTGCCTGTATGAGGCCAGCTGCAGAACAAACAAACAAAAAGGAAGACTGAAGATTACATTGAAGTGTCCACTTATCATTAAAAAGGGACTAAACTGAGATGCTAATGTCAAATGCTTTTGATAAGAATGAATGAACTGAACCTCAAACAAGCACTGACCTGCCATAGGACGAAACAGGATTCGGTTGAACTACCAGTTCGGCTGGCAGGTGTTTTGCTTGAGAATGTATTGGAGGGGTTCGGACTGGATAGGTGGCAAAAAGAGGAGTTTCACGTTGAAAGGCGGCAATCATCTCCTCCAAAACTATCGACAAGTTTGACCAGCCCTGGAAATCAAACATTTGTAAAGTATAAAAATAATAAACTTTAAATAAGTAATTGTGTAATAACTGCACTTACAATCTTCCAGTTGCTGAGACAGTGGAGAAGAACGCGACCATTGGCATCAACATTGCTGTTTTTAGCATTGATGATCATGGAGGGTGAAGGGCAGACAAAACACCTGGGGGGGTTTTTGGGATGGGTCTCATGGATCCAGATGCAAACTGGAATGTTGTATGTAGCACCTTTGACATGATATATATATATTTATATATAATGAACTTCATAAAGCAATTCTAATCACTAGAAGGAATTAAGAACAGGTTACAGCAAAACTAACAAACTAGTTACCTTCATATGTTACAGGAACTGTGCCACCCAAATAAACCAACTTCTTCTTATCATTGTTGGGATAGACTGCAAAAAGAGAAGAGAACCAAACTCAGAAAATGCATGTGCAAGGCAGTTCTACACTTATTTTAAAATCATTTTTATGGATAGATTAAGTGCCCACAATAACAGTGCACTTACATATGTGTATTTAGTATGTAACCATAGTGGAAGCACACATTGGTATATATTATCTACAGCTGTACAGCTGAAAAAGATGACAACTAAAGTTTCAGTTTCAGTTCAGAGTTCACAAACATTTTAAGAGTTACTTTTTAATTTCAATTGATTGATTGGACCTGCTGATTGAGAAAGCCTTGTGACAACTTCCCAATATGACAACTAGCCATACAATGATAGCCAACTACTGCTTAAACTACACAAGCCAAGTTCACAAACATCTGTTGCCAGATCCCTGGTGCGCTTTAAAAGATAAACTTACGATAATAGTCCACATATAGCTGCAGGTGTGGGAAAACTGCAGACACGTCTTTGATGTCATCCAGCACCTCATTGGGGTAACAGTAACTACACTATTGAGAAAACACGAAGACAGTCATCAGCAAACAAGATGAGACCAGGGAGACCATATAACATTACCAGCAAAGGAGCACAAATAGATGTTTAGGTTGATATCAAAATGTATTGACATTTTAAATAGTTTCATTTGGTATTTTCAAAGTAAACTTTCATCAAGGCCATGAGGGACATGACAAAATGTCCAATGAAAAAAAAAATATTATTCCTCATAAAAAGATCAAAATTGTAATTTTTTTTACACTGTATTAAAGGGTGCATTTCAATATATATGTCAAGCTGTGGGGACTCAAATTGTGCCACATCATTTTGACCTATTCCATAGTTACGACAGCTATTGTGTTTACAACAACCTGGTATTAATCACGCTGTCAAATGCAAAGTAAACAAAATGTCAGATTCCGAAAGGAGAAACTAACATTATATCGTATTTAAAGGACTTTATCGTGATTTCCGACCAGACAGCTGTCACCTACTAAAATATCTAGTTCTGTGTGTCATCCTTAATACTGCAGTAAAAGTAATTAGCTTATTAGCTCACGAACATTTACAGTCTGGTAAACCATAGCTGCCTCCTCGCTTGGGCTGACAGCAAACATACCTCGAGAAGTGTGTGATACTCCACATCAGCTGTAACGAGCGACATCCTCTAACAGCAAGAGCACCGCTCATGCATTCAGCGTCAAGTGATTTTACAATAAAAGCGGGAAATCATGTCTGTTGCTTCTTCCATCGCTTAAGTTCACATGCCATTCAGTCAATTTTGGTTTCTTTTGCCACGAACGTCACTACGTCTCGTTGATACCGAAAGTTCAAATGTGGCTGCTCAGGTCTGCCATATTGAGCGTGGCAGGAAGTTAGCTTGTTTGAGTGTTTCTTGTCTATTATTTTTTGGTATCTGTTTTTTTTAGCTGAACAGATTTTGTGTTCTAGATAAAGGCATGGAGATAGAGGCAAATGCCAAGCACATATAAAAAATATTCGTGATTGTCTAGCCTAATATGCATGTAAACACCGTCCACTGATGCAGTGTAGTACCGCTGGATGTCAGTATAACACATACAATCTCTCCAACACTGCACTGGCGCTGCATCCTAATGCAAAGAGAGAAGCATTGAGTGCTTTAGAGTCGATGTAGGTTTATCATTTACCCAGGTTTTCCTAGAAGGTCTTTTGCTGTTACAGAATTGTAGTTTTTCACTCGTGAAACATTATATCAAACATGGAAAGTATACAAAATGCATATCGTCACATTTTAAGTTAATAAAAGCAAAGTTCAATTGCTTGTAAGTTAATTTTACCACACATTTGGTTTTGCAGGTGAAAAAGTGTTTGTATGTGCATGATGACAAAACGTAGTATGAAGCTACAAAGCTGAAAAACTCAAAAGCTTGTGTAATATATTTAAATTAATCTCTATATTTTAATTAAAAATACATGTGTTTATATGTATATTTATAAGTTTCATATATAGGCTATTTGAATCTATATGTAATCAGGTTTTTGGGTTTCGGGTGTGATGTGATGGGATTTTAACAAAATAAAGTAAAAATGTAACAAAACGGATAAAGTAGATCATATTTTACCTCCAAATCAATAAAGAGCATGCATCTTAATACCTTGGAATTGTATTTCCAAATCAATCTTCTGTCATAAAACAACTGCTCAAACATTATGAGAAAGAAAGTGTGATTCTCATGGCATGGTTTTATAGTGACAGACAGCATCTAGAGTTTAAGCTCCATGTAGTTGGCCAAAACAATTTTGTGCTATCCAACCGAGATAACACAGACTAATTTTCTGACTTATTTCCCATCCTCCAAATTCATTTTTTTCTGAACCCATGAGGTGACCAGAACACAGGGCAGAGTGGGTGGACAGATAGGCCACAGAAAAAAAGTGATTTCTGATGGAGAGGTAGAGATAAGAGAAGCAGTGAAACGAATGTAGTTGTCACTCAATTGTGATGGCATGACCTGAGTTTCCACTGATGACAATGTCTACCTTCCATGTGTGATTATGGTATAGTGTGAAGGTGTCCCCCAGGAGAATGAGCAAGTCCTTCGAAAGTGGGGCAACAGACATTCTGATAGATGTTATCTTTTGATTTGCAGTATATTTTCAACTTTATATCCTTTTAGTAATTCCACCAGATGTTTTAAAGAAACGTAAATGTTCATTGTATACATTCTTACTCTCCGAAATAGCCTTCTTCTTATTGTTTTGCCAGTTGTATCTTACAGCAGTCAAATCTTTCCTACTGTTAGCAGCTGCCCATAACAATGCTATGTTAATATTTGAACACTTAAGCTACTTCCTGTGAGACTTCTGATTCATCCAATTTTCAGATTATGATAAGAAATGATACATGCAACATCAAGAAACATAAACAGAATGTGCAGGGAAAATAACTGTAAGCGGCTGACACAGGAAGCCTTGCGCATTCAAGTTACAAAGGGTCGCCCCTGTGCTTATGATAAAAATAACTAAACTGAAACAAGCACTACTGTCTCATATCACATCTCAAATTCATTTTATACAAACGCAGCTTGCACATCTCAATCCTGACATGAAAATGATGCTGTTCAACTTTTTTTTGTGTAAATAATAAAGCAAATGGTAACATTTTGGAATAGTTACACTTGTTAACGATTAACTGTGAGTTTTCCCTCAATAAGTTCTTATTGTACTTCTTATTAATAGTTAGTAAGATAGTTGTTAAGGTTAGGAATTGGGTAGGATTAGGGATGTAGAATAAGGCATTAATATGTGCTTAATTAGCACTAATTGATGGCTAACATTCTATGCATGGTAATAAGAAACTAATAGGTGTAACTGTAAAAGCAAATATTTAAAATCGGTATTTAATTTACACATATAAATTTTTTTGTGAATAGCTGAATATGAAGTACAGTCATCCATTCATTATAACAAAACAAATTCATTCAGGCTCTGCTTTTTGGTTTATTTTGAGATAATGTTCAATTGACTCTTCATTGTCCATTACATATTTCAGCATATTAAAAATGCCAGTGAGCCTACTAACAAGATTGCTTTTTGCAAAGCATTCCAGGACACCATAAACATAATCGTTTCCCAGACACACTCTCCAATTTTTTTGTGTGAATCGACTTGGTTGTAGCATTACAGCTTTCTCTAGCCAAGGTGAGATGGTCTCTCAGGTCCAGGCCTCATTGTGCCACTGCCCTACTTCCAGACAATGGAAGCACACTTCATTGCACAGGCTCTTCATGCATTTCACTTTGGCAACAGCAGGGCTTCTTCGGTTATGCCCCAGGAGTGAATTTACCCCAGCTGTGCATTAAGCCTTGCAAGTCCCCCTCTCTCATCACATACACGCACACAACCACAAAGTGTGCATACAAGGCTTCACGGTCTTTATTGGTTCAGGGTTAGGCTGCACACAGATGCTGCGCACAATTGAAGCCAGGCTCAAACAGACCAATGCTGTCTGAGGGCCCATTTGAAAACTTCTCTGAGGTTCAATAATGGCGACATTACTAACAGCTAAGTCTCTTTGTCATATGTGAAGTTTTCCACATGAAAGTGGGCATGCGTTGCACACTCCTGCCTGGAAGGATATAAAAGTCCCGCAGGCATCAAGATCCCTTTAAATTAGTAGGCGTGCAAGACTTTGCGGGGACTGGGAAAGCAAAGCTATTGGTCCTTACCAAATGTTTCTAATTAAAACCTGGTGCAGGGTGGAGGGCTGTCAGGGTGGGACTGTGAAGTCAAAGCATTCACAGTTGGAAAAGAACCCAAAATCCCCCTAACAAGGTTTTCGATCTGCAAGCTTTAAAATAAAGCAGGCAGACAGTGTTTCATGCATTGATTTAATACATATACTGCACAAAGACATTTTCAAAATCCACACCAAATGATTTTACCATTCGCCACGCCAACTTCTTTTGAAAAGTAGTTTAAAAAGCTAGTGCAATCTTACGTATGGTATGTCTTTTCCCACATTATTTTGCAACAAGTAGATAAGTTGTTTTCTGTAAATGTACAAGACAATTCATTAGCTGCTCAGCTACTAAAAAAAAATAGTGTGGTAGATGATAAAACTGTTTGCATTACAATCCAGTGTGTGTATGAACATGTGGTTACACTTTATTGGCGTCCTTATTACAGTGTAATTATACTTTTCACTACTGAGTAATATTAATTACATGTACTTACTATGGTTAGGTTCAGGAGTTGTTTTAGGGTTATTGCATGTAATTATTCATAATTTTGTACTAATACTATAGTAATAGGAGAGACAAATTGCTGCACACTGTTGATAAAAACAGGGTGGCTATATAAGCCAGGCTATGTGTACTATATATGAGATAGTGTAAGAATATCTAAATGTTTTTGAGTTTCTGTATGAGTGTATTTACCAAAAATACATTTTATGCATTTTTTTGTGCTTTTGAACTGGTTGAAGGCTAAAGAGGGCTTGTCAGATCCACTCCAGCCCAGAGAGGGGGCACTCTAATGGGGTTTGTCATCTGCTAATGATAGCTCACAGCCGTGAGCCGCCAGAGGTTTAGGGGAGCTTTGCAGGAAGGGAAGGGATCCATAATGATTTGGCATCTCTTAATGAGAGCCAGTGGGCATCTCTGACCAGTGCTCAGCTTGCTTTACTACAGGGAAAAGGCGAGAGAGAAACCCCCCACTGGAAAAGAGCAGTCGGCCGTTAACCCTTCAGCCTGCCGCAGCACATTTACCATCAGCACCTCTCAAAAGCTATCCACGCCTGTATTAACCCTTTAACCATTTACAAGTCTACATTTAACACCAGCTATGTTATTAAGTCAGAGAAAATGGCTTTCAGCATGAATACCCCATACCGGAGTAAGATTAGGCCTATTGCCTAAAAAATCTACGTAACAGATGGTCAACAGTAAGCTACACTTGATACGAGCAGGTACTATATTATGAATGAACCCACCTGTTAACTGCTACGCTAGATATTTTGCTTTCCACTCAGGGCCTTATGTTTAAACCTTTGTATAGTAAAAATGGTTGTTGTTTAAAGTTCAATAAACAACAAGTTACAATTGATATGTCTATTCTTGTTTCATTGACGAAAATATATTAGCGATTTTAAAATCAATCAATCAATAAAATGGAATTATATCACACAGTAGCTGTGTTCAAATAAATAAATGCTGAATCAGAAATTCAGCTGAAATGTTCTTAGAACTTTATATAATGTTCTGGCAAGTTTCTCTTGACGTTATGAACAAACATTCTTCCAGTAACCTTAACAGAGTGTACATTCAGAGCTCTCTGGTCTTTACTCATTTACTCAAAATTGTTGCACAAAAGCAGTATTTATACATCATCAAGGAATTTGTATTTTTTTTTATTAAAGGGTTTAGTTGGATATTCATCAGACAGTTCTCGTATGCTGCTACTTGTTTCACAACGTTCAGAAAACATTAAAAAGTATCTTTGCAAAATTATAAAGTATTATGTACCATTAACTTTCACAATATATATATATATATATATATATGAATATGTATTTGTAATGTATGATTTGAATGTACAAGAACATTCGGAATAATGCTAATAATAACTTTCATAACTAATTGACTAAATGGGAACATTAGCAAAAAGGTCTTAGAACATATTTTTGTTAGCCGAGTCAGTTGAGTAAATACACATTTTAAGACAGATAATGGTTTGCACTTAAAAAGGTAAAATCAACTTCTATATTCAGTGTTTAGTAGTTCCACGTAACAATGAATACAAGAGATAAAATAGTTTTAAAATGTTTTACCAAACACATTCAGTAAATAAATTCATTACACTTTACAGTTTCCTATGATATTATATAGAATAATTATTATAACTCACACTGAAAAGTTCCTTTAATGGGCAGATTTATAACTGGTGTTTGTGAGAGTGTCCATTATATTCACTACACCATATGGTATGATATGTGTTTTCAAAAGCTCAAAAATAAAAACTGAACAGACTGTAATACTAAAGTTGTGCTGAAGTGTAGGTGACTGTTATTGTTCTGAGTTATTGTAAGAGTACTAACAAATGCGGAATGACAGCAAACTGAAGTGGCTGTTGAAGCATTTGCTTCTTATAGTTGTGCAGTTGAGTCCAAATATGGTCCAATTATAAAGTTGCAGACTGAAAAAAATCCTTGGAATATAAAAAAGATACATGATATAAAGTACATAGCATACCAGAAGTATAAAAAATATATATTGCCAGAAAAAAAGCAAAAAAAACAAACAAACAAAAATGAGCTTCCACATTTCTTACTCACTTGTCGTCTTTCATATTCTACTGTACGGACATATATAACCTACCCATTTTAGCCAAACAGAAGCCATTTCAAAGGATTATGCCATCAAGTGCTGCTCATCAAGTCCAAACACTGTTATCAAGCTTTCAACATGGCAGTGGGATATTGTATCATGTGGCAATGCATGTGGGTATATCTCCACTCTTCCTCTGTATGAGGTTTTGTATGAGGAGTCAGACTCTAAGTGGGTTTCTACAGTCACCTGAGAGCTGAATAAATAAAATATGCTAGACATTGTACAAACTAGGCTACAGACGATATTGCGTCATGCTTTACTGCAAGCCTTGCACAGATAAAGCACCATTTAAACATCATTAAAACCTCTACCATTTAATTCAATACAGTAATCATGATTTGACCTCAGGCCATTTATAGGTTAATTATCCACTGCTAAAAATAAAAAAACAAGTGAATTGCTACTCTACCAGTGCCTTTAATATGAATGCAGCCTGTTGTGATGATTATGTTTGTAGAAAACCCTAATAATAAGGAAACACTGATATTACAAGGCTATAGTGCTTAACATCATAAACTCTACCTGACAGCTACTTCAATATGCCATTATGATGGCAAATGAGGAAATTTGTGTTATATTATTTACTTGTCTTGTTAGCTACTTGTGTTTTCACTTTACTTTTCACAATGATTGTTTATGTTTCATTTCATCATATGCATATGTATATATCAGTACATCCTCATGCTTTAACACTGATTTGTTTATCTTTAACATGTTACAACAGTTACTCTCTGGTTTACCTAGTTATTTACTTTGGCTATATGACGTATTTACCATGCAAATGCATGATATAGTATCCAGTAACTGGGCTTCTTCTCTTGAGATGCTTTGGCAACCCAGATCCCTCTTGTTTTAGTGATTAATGAGATATATCTCATTCATTTTACTTTTTACCTTCTTTTTTTTATTTGCTTTAGTAATGATTGATTAAGCTCATTACATTTTATCAACAATTTTTATTGTCCATTTTTTATTGTCTGCTGATTGTACTTGCATCAACTGTCTAACAAGAAAAATGACTTTACTAGATATTGAGAAGATAACACTGATAAAACAGTTAACATAAACTAGCTTCCTAATGTACAAACACAATGAATGCTGAATTAGTAAAAGCATACGGCCGATGCTATTAATATGACAGCTGTCATTTCAAAACTGTGAAAAGGCGGTTAAAGCTGGTCCACATTCCTATATAAGTGAGATTACATTGGACTACATCATAAATCATAGTTCAATTTAGAGGTTCCACCAATAAAAATGGCAGAATCATTCAGATCTTGTGATGGACAGGTTCAATTTATTTCTAAGTTCAGGGGTGACATGCATCCAACATAAAACATGTAGGATCGCTAGAATACGTTTCTGGTACATCTTTATTATGAGTAGCTGCTAGTATGTGAGCAGGCACTTTCACAAAAATACTGCTAAATGCATATATTATGAAGATTACTTTCAAAAGTATCAAGGTTGTACCAAGGTAAAACAGACAATGTGAATGTTAATCCCGTCTGTAATTTCATACGCCTCCCCTGGTGCGTTAATCCTGCAGATAGAGAAGAAATTAGCAGGACTGCTGGAATTCTACTGACTTTGAGAAAAAAGAAATACACTTGAGAAATCAGATCTGTGCATTATTGTTATTAATGCCATCATTTATATTTCCCAGCATGTACAATCTCAAAGCATGATCAAGTAGTTATCTATGGCCTCAATTTAAATGATAAATCACCTCTTTATCAGCTAGTGTGCCTTTTTTGCCATGCTTTGCTTCAGTCCAGCAACCCTGAAATTGATCAGGACTGAAACAAAATAAATTTTAATCAGTAAAATTTGCACCCACTGCTATTCCTTCCAAGCAGCTGCTTAAAAAAGCATTGATATTTATAGTGAATTTTTATTATGTACGATATCAAACAATATTCTGCTCCCTGATTTGAGGAGGGTGAGGAAAAACATAAGCATAAGTGTTTCTTACAGTACTCCAAAGATTTCATGTTTTTTAAAGGTGCTACATATGATTTTTACACATGCATTTTATATAACAATGCTGAAATGAAATCCAGCTCATTAGATTATGACTACAGCAACTGCGCAATATTTGTAAAAGACAGATTTTATAGGTGTCGATTTTCTTCATTTAGATCTAATCAATTTATTCTCCTTGGTCTGGGTAATAAGGATGGATTGTCTGTTTGTAATCTATTTTAATTTGAGCTGATTTGCTTTTGTACGGTTATGTTCTCCCTTTCCATTTTCCATCCTAACAGTTCTTAGAAAAGCAGAGAGGCATTTTGTTATGTTGCTTAAATGAGAGAAAAGCACAGCTTGACATTGCTTGTATACAACATCAGAATCAAAGTCTTGCTATTTAAAAGGGAGTTACTGCATTGACTTACCCTTACATTTTGTCTTCTAGCCATCTTTAAGGATAATCAGCAAAATAACTAAGTTACACAGTTTTCCTTGAGCGATCAATAAAGCATCTTTCTCTTTTCTATCTTTTAGTGTAACTACAAATTATTGCAGCTGTAGAGCACACTGGCTAGAAGTTGGGGTACTATTAATACCCCTAGTTTGCTGAATGGTCTTTGAGTTTAATATTTCATTGATCCCTAGGTGGCTTACAGACATGAAATATCCTGGGTTTCCATGGTGACCTACCACCCTCCTTCCTTGCAGATCTCTATGACAGAAACTGGGCAAGTCAGCATCAACTTCTGCAAAGTACAAGCATTGGCCCTACTTGAACTAAGGCAAGGTTGCATTGTATTGTGTCCTTTAATGCAGTTATAGCACCAGTATTTTAGGGAAAACAATAATCACAGGAATAAAATAAATATATCACAGCTTCCCTCTTGTATCATGAGAGGGCAAAGTTTATTAATTTAATAAATCTCTCTCACTAAACATCTGTAACCCACTGTTTTGCTCATCTCCTACCCCTCTTGAACTCCTCTCAGTAGGGTGTTATCGCTCCTTACTGGGTTTTATGCTCGCCAAAGAAAACATTAGCTTTTCTAAAATGTTTATGGAGAAGAGGAGGAGGCATTCCTGTGGAGAAATATTTCCTTTCATTCCCAAACCAGCAGAGTGAAGATGCAAAAGATGACCAAAGGAATAAAGTGTGGTTAAGAAAGCTTACTTTGAATGCTGCTCTTTTCGAAAAAAACAAATAATTTTATCACCACAATAAGGTTTAGGGTTATGTTTTAGTCATAGTCTTTTGATTAAAATGCTATTTAAGTTACTAAATATCATATGATTTTAATCGACTAAATCTACAGTAAATTGAGTCGGCTAAACTCTAAAGGGTTTGCTAAAGTGTAATGCTTTTATTAAGAATTTCTCTAAAATTGACCAACTCATTATGTTTGACATTAAAGTTTTATCTTGACAGACACTGATTTACTGCGGTGACACACAACATGCCATTATGTTAAAATTAAATATAACCACTACAGAACAAGGACATGATTTTCTTTTCAATGAAATACCGGCAGTTATGTAGGCTAACTATGAATTCTTTATAACAACTTGTTTACCATATTATTCATTCTTTCAAGCAGACATATTTATTTCTAGAAATTAATTTAGATTAACCTTTAGGACTAGTACTTCAGTCAAGAGCAGATTGCAAGTGATTTTACTTTTGTTGCTGGTTTACCATCAGCGACTTGGACAATAGACAACTAAAAAAGAACCTTTGGTGAAAGAAATGATTTTAAATGAGCATGTCCTGTAAGGTACAATTTCTTGCACTTGCGTGATTTGCCTGGAACGCTACAAAGCTGTAAATCGTAAACAAACCAGCGTAGAGGACCGTACGGGGCCTATGCTCATTTACAATCATTTCTTTCACCAAAGGTTCTTTTTTAGTTGTCTATTGTCCAAGTCGCTGATGGTAAACCAGCAACAAAAGTAAAATCACTTGCAATCTGCTCTTGACTGAAGTACTAGTCCTAAAGGTTAATCTAAATTAATTTAATTTAAATGCAGTCTGGAAAAACACAGGTTAGGGGTTGCCTAGAAGTTACGCATCTAACCTCCAAAACATGCAGCAGATTCGTTCTGAATAAATTAGTTCTGAATTGGTTCCCAAATCATTGGGAACACATTTTCACATTTTCATCTTGGTTTTATTCATTGACGAAAATGTCAATACATTGTTATTGTAGTTTTTGTCATTTTAAATTAGTTTTTATTCAAATTGTCTAGTTCCATAGACCAGCCGACTTCAGCTTTCTGTCATTTAGTGAAGCACTCTGTGTCTGTGTGTGTGTGTGTCAAAGTGAGCCCTTTATACAAGCTGGCGCACCAGATCCTTGTGTGGGCCCGGGACAGACTCCTCTCACTGAGAGCCATCTACATTCCCAGGCATCTAAATGTAGGAGCAGAGAGTGTTTTATCAGACAAAGGTGGTCCTCATCGCGACTCATGAGAATGCGCAATGTCCCCTCTTGTTCTCTCTAGTTTTTCCAGCTTTACTGGGGCTGGATGCCATGGTACAGACGTGGCCGAGGCTTCGTCTGCATGCCTTTCCCCCGATTGCTCTGTTCCCAAAAGTTCAGGAGAGAGTGTGCTGGGATGCAGTCAGTCTACTACTTGTAGCACTGTTCTGGCCAGGCCGAGTATGGTTCTCAAACCTGACGGCCCTCCTGGGCAGCTCTCCTTGGGAGATTCCAGTCAGGAGGGACCTCCTCTCACAGAGTTCTACTTAACCTCTACCCAGACCTCCTCTCCCGGAGTTGTGGAAGCTGCGAGTGTGGCCTCTGAGGGGGCAAAACTCATAGCCTCAGGTCTGTCAAATGATGTTATATAGGCCATTCTCCAATCCAGAGCTACATTCACGAGGAAACTGTGTGCCCTGAAGTGGAAATTTTTCACTTTGTGATGTAGAGAACGTCAGCAGGATCCAGTTAACTGCCTAGTTGGTACAGTGCTGGAGTTCCTGCAGGCCAGATTCCCCACTGGGGTCACCCACTCCACCTTAAAGGTTTACGTGGTGGTGATATCGGCCTACCACGCCTCTCTTGGTGGACAAACAGTTGGTAGAGACCCCTGGTTACACGTACCTCTCCGGTGCACTGTCTTGTCTGTGTGGCGTCTTGTTCCTTCGAGGAACTAGGGTTACAAACGGAACCTTGAGATGTTTTTGTCTGTTAAAAAACTGTTGTTGATCAAAATTATTTGTCAATGAAATTAACAATGATATAAAGCAGTACTTTATTTCTGTTTTCAGTGTTAATGATATTAATAAACAGTGATAGCCTACTTAAGCAATAAATCAGCATATTTTAATAATTTCTGAAGGTGTTCCCTTTTTTCTAAAGGTGTGACTTAAATAGAAAACAATCATTTTAAATTATAATGATATTTCACAATAATACCATGATTTAAAATGTTTTTAATGCAGGAGGTGAGCATAAACAGTTTGCTAGATTTAATGCTATTTGCCACTGACAGATTTTATCCAACTCAGCCACAGTTTGCTTTATGTGAAATTATGATCTCAGAGAATATTACCTACAGGGCTTTCTCTCCCACCTCTAATCAGCATATCCTATGAACAAGAAATGCCCTGTGGATATTCTTCATTACCTGCCAAAACTGCTTTGTAGATGTTGTGTGAGACACGTTCTTCAGTTTTACGTGTGAAAATTTTTTGTAAGCCCTGCCCATGGGTTTCTCCTTGGTTTGTAAAACACGGTGTAAACCAATCACTAACACCTTCCAGAAGCTGTTAGTGCAGTTTAGCTCCCATCACTAGCACTCCTGCTTTCTATAAATGTTCACAGCGGCTCATGGTGATGTGCCTCACAGACGTCATCTTTTTTTTTGTTCAGTAGAATTAAATTTTTCTCCTTAGAAGCTTTAAACACCACAGGCATCAGAAGAGAGGAACAAACTCTGCTTGTTTGTTTTTTTGTGCTTTTAATTTCCAGGCCATAACACAAAACCCTGGTGGAGTAGTTTTGGTGAAAGGTGATTAAAAGTTTTCTTCTCCTCCAGCTTCCATCATCCATGCAGTCTCCCGGTGCCGTCCGGCCCGTTTCCCGAGGCCTGGCCCTTCCCACCTCAGGGAATCTGCCATAATGAGATTTTACTCACAGGCCAGCGCAGGGATATGTGAGAGGGGGAAGCTTCATGGAAGGTGAAAACAAGAGCATTATGAATTTCTAATCCCTGATACATTATTCATTCATATTACAAGCCCAGAACACAAAGGCGGGCAGGAGAGCACTCACTTCAAACGTTTCTCTGATATCTCGGTGTGGGTAACCGTTGGATTCTTCAAATGAAGGCAAAGTCTTTAAAATGCATATATTAACATCTGAAAATAACCGGCGCATGCCATGTAGTTCTGCTCCTGTAAGGGGGATGAATGGAGTGAAACAAAAAGCGGATGAATAACAAGAGGTAACACATCTGTCAGGAATGTGATTCTGCTGAAGAGGGATAGATTCAAGGAGATTTTTATTGAGTCCTTTTATCTCATGTTTCAAAAACGGCCAGATGAAAGAACTCTTATTTTTACCTCAGCCACAGTCCTGACTTAGCATAGCACACATTGCCACGTGAACCCTGTCATTTTTCTTATCACAGCAACAAAAGGGAATGTAATGGTTATTGGATAGTAACAGTCTTTGAAACACAAGACATGGTTGGATAAGTGTTTGCAAATGTATGCAATTGTAATGTACAGTATGCCATGATATATTTGAAAGACATTTTCATGATTTTTTAAAAGTGATTCTTATGTTTATCAAGGCTGCAGTTATTTGATCAAAAGGAAAAAAAAACAATAATATTGTGAAATATTACTGCAATGTAAAATTAGAATAGTCTATTTTATTATTGTCACACTGTCACATTCACCTGTTCCAGGATCAGCACTCACAGAAAGCACGCAGTCACCAGTCCCCGTCACCCGTTCCCAATCACCAGACTATTAACACCTGAACTGAATCAGTCACTCTCCATAAAGGATCGTGTCAATGGCCGAGCTCAAGGTTGTATCGCTCTACTCACCTGCTCCTGCCTGAGCACGTTCGCTAAAACTTGGACTGTTAACTGGAAAGGACTGTTAAAGCTATCAAAAATCTGAGTATACCTACCTATTACTTACCTGTGGATTGTTTCTGCCTCTTGACGCCGCTCCTGTGAATGTACTTACCTGAATTACTTACCTGTGGATCGATCTAGCCTCTTGTCTCCACTCCTATGAGCAATACACACCTGAGATACTTACCAGCAGAGAACCTGTTTGATTTAAAAGATTCACCTGCACCTTGATTTACCTGCTGAAAAGAACTTTCTGTTTGAACACCGAAATAAAAACTCACTTGTTTGCCTTTATCTCGTTGTTCTGTCTTCTCTGAGCATGACAATAATACACAAAGAAAATCTAATTTATTCATGTGATGCAATCATTACTTCAGTCTCCAGTGTCACATGATCCTTCAGAAATTATTGATTTATTTTCAATGCTGGAAACTGTTGCTTAATATTTTTTTGCAACCTGTGATATTTTTTTTAGGATTCTTGGAAAAATTTAATATTAAAAAGAAGAGCATTTATTTTAAATATAAATCCTTTCTAACAATATACACTACCATTTTAAAGTTTGGGGTCAGTACATTTTCTATTCTTTTTTTTATTTGTTCAGCTAGGATGTGTTAAATTGAGCTTTAAAATTCAGCTTTGACCTGTTTTTTATCAAATAAAAGCAGTCTTGATGAACAAAACAAACATCTTTAAAAATATTACAAATCTTACTGTTTCCAAACGTTTGACTGTATATATATATATATATATATATATATATATATATATATATATATATAAATATATAAAAAAAGAGAGATATA
>JAUMHI010000022.1:1423288-1464114 GCA_032359435.1 Enteromius unitaeniatus
GTGTGTGTGTGTGTGTGTAAGGTAAAAAAGTGGAATGTTATATCATAAAGATCTATGTCTGTCACAGAATATGTTGTGGAGGCTTCACTCAAGTGAATACTTCTCAGGGTAACATAGGAATGTTTTCATATCAGTATCTGTTTTTACCTCATTTTAAAATAATTATGAAACGAACCTATTTAAAACACTTGTCAAGTATAATGTTTTGGCCAGCAGACATTGCAATAAATCCATTTTATACTTTTCTAACATTCAAAGTGTGTGAAAACACACTTTTATTACATCAATCGTATCCTCAAGATTTAAAGAAAATTTGCTGCACATATACTTATTGTAATACAATTTTATAACTCATATATGACGAAATGTGTAATATTAAATGTTTACTACCTGTGAAGATTATTTTCTAAGTAATTATTAAATGTACACAATACTGTTTAAAAGGGTTGATTGTTTTATAAAGAAGTCGCTTAAGCTTGTTAGCTGCATTTATCTGATAATATTTTACAATTAAAAACAGTGGGATTGTAAAATATTAACTGTTTTCTATTGTATAACAGTTGGACTGTTATATAATATTTTTTTTATAAAACATGTATTTTTTCTATTGTCACCTTAAACTTGTCACTTTTGCTTAATCTAATGATTGTATTCATTAGAAATGAATCATTTCCTTTTTTTTTAAATCCTTTTGAAAAGTATTAGGCTGCAAATATCTGCATGTTTTATACACGTTTCTAATATCTACACTATACCTACAGTTATGTCAAGTACATACATTTCTTATCATGATTAAGACAGCACCAATCAACTGACATTACATACTTGGCCACCAGGGTGGGTAGTAGACATCTGGTAAGAGTTACATTATGATCAAAACATTTAAAACTTTTGTCACACCGAACTCAAAAGGGCAGCTGAAGAGTTCTCCGCATTTTTACGATGCTTGGGGGGTAAAAACATTCCCTGCACACATCTTGCACATTCAGAGAATGTAGATTGTATCGTTACTCTGACACGAATAGGTGCCCTTTAAAAACAAACGCTCGGTTCCCTGCGCCTCTACTGCTCTTTGAGCTAACGAAAGATGTTTCAGAATGAAACAGACCACAGCAGTTTTTTGACTCAGAGTGCATGAGTTGAGTTTGTAAAAAAAACTTCAACACCGTGCCTGTCATTTCGGCGCACACATGCGCAGCGCCTCCGTGCAGAGCGCCCTCGCGATTGGCTGAAGCGCGTTTGTTATTGGTAGTGACGTACGTGAAGTGACGACCCTCCCGTTGTGCGGTGCCTCCGTCTGTGCGCTTCTAGAGCCACGGTCCTCACTTCAGTGTTTATTTGGTTGTCATGGCGGAGGGACGTGGAGAACTATTGCCTCAGCCGCCGCTTCACCTGTCCTTGCCCCCGGCCAGCAAGCGTCCGTGTCTGCGTCCCGCTCCTCGAGGACCGGGTCCGGGGCCTGGCCCGGGATTCCCGAACTCTCGCTTCCGTTGCCCGGAGTCTCTACTGGACTGCGCCGCGAAGGCCGTAGCGGAGAAATGGGCCTTCGAGAGGGTGGAGGAGCGCTTCGAGCGGATCCCCGAACCGGTTCAGCGCCGTATCGTGTACTGGTCGTTCCCGAGGAACGAAAGGGAAATATGTATGTATTCGTCGTTTCAGTGCCGAGTGGCGGGTGAAGAGGGTCCGGTAGTGGGCTCGAGCTCGTCCGTTGGATCTGGTACAGTCCCCGGAGGGGTTACGAACACAACAGGCAGCGCAGGGACGGGGGGTACCGGAGATGGACTTCCTTTCCGCCGGGGAATCCGGCTTTTGGAAACCGGTTGTGTGGACAACGTCTTACAAGTCGGTGAGTGCCGCTTTAACCTCCCAGAGCTCGTTGAAAGTTCATATTTGTTCTACTTTTCCAGCAAGCGAAGTTTTTGAGAGAAAAAAAAGAAAGTGGTCTCGCTTAGAAACTGTAATTTGTTTCTACACGGCGAGTTCTGCCTGCCAGTAAGAGATTGTTTAAATGCCTGTCGTCTTGCGAAAGAAACGGAGCGCACGTTTTAAAAATTAAAGGGCTTCCCGTTGGGGATGTTATGTTGCAATGGCTTTAATGTGGAATTCATTGGAATCGGTGGCTGCAATGTTCAAAACACTTAAACGCCTTATAAGTTGCAGAAAAGACGAAAATGATAGTAAATGGTGTATGTTTGAACGAACACAGCGAGGTCTGTCGAAACGGAACATTCTTTCCCAGGTCGAGAGGAAGAAAAGACTAACGTGCTGGTCACAATGAATCTGTTGTAGCGCACAGCGCTGCTATTTTGTTGCTAGTATTCCGGTTTAAAGTTGATTTCGGCGAATTACTAGCTTTTCTCAGAGAATGTGTGATTGCTTGACGAATGTTGGGTCTCTTGATATAATTAAGTCCAGGGTAATCCGCTTGAATCCAAATCCCATATCTTTTGTTTATTTGCTGGTTAGACAAGACAAAGGACTCGTATTTGCCGTGGTAAAACGAATGATAAAACCCGTTCCTAGACTTTATCTAGCCCTCTGTTGTTTTATTTCGAAGGCTCTTTGTTGATATAAGCGTTCAAAAGAGTAAAAAATGTACAATTCGGCTAAATGTGTGGTTGGGTTGTCCTCGCAGAGGCTACTGCACAATAGCTCAATACCCCCCTCACATCGGGCTAGCTCTTCTGTATTCGCCGAATGGCAGTTTTTTTGTGTGTAAAAATGCTTTCCTAAACCATAAAGAACCGTCACAGCATTTTCAAGGTTCATTTAAACGAACTGAATCGAAAAAACGGCTAAAGTAACTCGAAAAGGCTTTGGTATTTAGAGCACGAAGGCAGTTTCAATGGCTGCCCAAATGTCTATACATTTTCCTCCCCCACTCGCTCCACTTCAGTAAACATACTGGTATAATACTATCGTGAAAGAAAGTGAAAAGTGATTTTTTTTAAATGCACACAGGCCTTTGCTTAGCAGAAAATTATAAATGAAGTGTTCGTCTCAAGTCGTAAAATTGCACCTCGCTTGTAAGACCAAATATGACATTAATAATGCTTGGGGCTTTAGTTTAGATCAACAAAACCTTTTACAGTATGAAATAGTTAGCATATATAGGACATATTAACACTATAAAACAAGAAATCGGTCATTTAGGAGACCTGCCATCATTTTCCTATAATGTAAGCTTTCTTGTCTTGAAATAGCAGTTACAGGAAGCCCCAAATCTCCAATAATTGTAGGTGTTATGAGAGTAGTGAAAGTATACATATAACTAATTTAATAAAGAAGTCATGATTCATTTATTCTCACAAAGATCCACTGTGTCCCTTTAAAAGGCCTGTGTTAGTGGAAACGTGATAACCTAGCTGTAATGAAATAACATGGGCACTTATTTAGCAGCCTTGAAAAGCTCCCTTCACGCGTCAGTGTAGTCCCTTTTTCACGTTAAATAAATCTAGTTGAAGTTATGTTTTTAAAGTTACCGTATATTCAGGAATATCCTATAAAAAAACTTTTTTAGACTTGGCTGGTGTTTTTTAAAGTCACAGTCCCTTCGTCTCAATTTTGTGTTGTTCTGCATACATGATTTTAATAGTGCTCCGTAAAGTAGTTCAACTTTAGAATTTTAATTGTGATGATAATAAGATGATGAATACTGCTTGGACTGAGGTTTTAAACATTAACCTTTTAAGTGTGAATAAGCACAGTCTTTTGGAAACAATGGACAGAATAGATCCTTGATAGATGACAGTAAGGGGACGTCACTGCTTGATAAACAAAGATAAAGCAGGTTTAATTGCATTCTGTTTTGCTCTGTGTGTGTTCTTTTGGTTTTGATGGATACAGAAACTGAGACCTGGACATGCGTGCATCTGATAGGAGAGTTCATTACTTGTGTCCTTAACCATGAGCAGTCCAAAAAATGTGCAGTGTGGGTGTGTTTTTTTTTTCCCCCTCTCACCAATACAACTACAAGTTCCACCTGTGCATATTTGAATAAACTCTTCTTGTCTCATTCTTTTTGTAGCATTGACTCGTCAATGCCACATTTTCTTTTAGACCTGTTTAAAACCCTCAAAGACACCGCTTTTTTCAGCATGTTCACCAAAACACAAGCTCGCAAAGATTCATACACAGAGGTTTACTCACGGTAAGCCAGGCTTACTCCGAAGTTTGCCAGAAAGTTCACATCATAATTTGTACTATTTCCAGAAGCCATAGCCCAACACCAAACCCTGAGGATGGGGTAGATGTTAAATTCATTGTTAGCTCATGAATGGTTAGATTTTCTGCCCCAAATATTAAGGGATGGACAGCTTGTTACAGGAAACCGAATTGATAAGAATAATTAATTCTCGTTTGTGTAATTCAGCCCAGCACCCCACCCCGGCCTACAGCCTCTGTCTTATAAAGTCCTTAGAGAGGAGGTTCTAGCTTTGAGTCAGCCTTGAGGATTATTGGGTCATGCTTTGTTACCCAGCTGTAGAAAACTCCCCCCCCATTCACAGAAGGGTGGGGGGTTGTCGTTGTGTGTGTTTGGGGGGTGGGAGGGTGGTTAAGAGTATAGCTTTTTGCAATGAAGCACAAAGCTGTGATGTGAAGCCTTTAGAAAACTTCTTCTGTGGTTAGGAGGCAAAAGTTTGGTGGGATTATGGCTGGAAGAGCCACTGAGAGGTTGTTTAGTCCCCTTAGTGCCTCTGTAAAACCTAGGCGAGCATTGAATTGAGTGATGTTACTCTTCTGCCAAGTGACTCAGAAGGCTTCAGGTTGTTTTGGAGACTCAACTCAACGAACTCGGTTCGCCATTGGACACAGTACTGTTCATTTTGGGAAATGGGTCTTTTGTTTTTAGTCCACGTATATTACAGTGTTATAGATAGTCATTGTGGAAGACAGATTGAAGCCTGTTTGTTTGAGTTTGGAGGATGGCCGCCATTAGGCCTGTGGCTGCTCTGTGATGTCACTAGGCCTGTTTTTAGCTCTTTGTCTCCTTTGAGTGTTGCCATCATTTTGGTCTTTGTAATCGGGACACATCTCATTCAGCACCATACAAGTTCAACAAGGGACCGCTAATTCTGCTCTATCTTTCATCAGCCGTACAGACAATATTTAATCAAGGTAATTAATTCCATGCCTGCAAGTCTCAAAGAAAATCACTTAAACAAATCTCCTTTTCACACTTATTAGCACTCTTAGTTTTGAAGGACACGGCCATTAAACACTTTTTTCCCCCCCTTTGTCTTTATCAAAGGAGGGAAATTAATTTGGAAGTAGGGGAGAGGGTGGTTAGCCGCCTTGTCAGCTAATCAGCGGCGACTGGAGCAAGGTGGAAAAACAACTCGCCGCATTCCAGGACAAAAGACCTGTCAGAGACTTTGATCAGGTCCTCGTTTCCGAATGCTGAGCTCAGACTTGATTAAAAAAATAATAATAAAAAGTGATGCAGTCCCACATTCGGTAGGTGTTTTGAAAGTCTGCCCTTATAAACGCCTGTGTATCACTATGCTATATGTGTTTTTCACACAGTGTGACGAGTGTGTTTTTATTCCCTCTGTGGATCTGGCACCCCGCCCAGGCTCTGAAAATCAATTGCGACCTTGCCCTCTTTGCATTTTGCTGCAGCCTGCCCCATACCCTCCGATTTTAGTTCAGCGATGCACTCCTCAGACTCAGCCCTGTCTGCTTCACAGCTGTGTTTGGGGCAATTGGTTTAGTTCAGTATCTCTGCTCCTGCAAAATGGAACTCCGACTTTGAGCCAGGGGCAAGGTTCCCGTCCATACCCTACCCATGTGCAGCTGGGCTTGTAGTGAGCTTCGTTCCCCTGCTGCGGCTTATCTGCACTTTATTGGAACTCAGTGAGTTGCATGCACACGCACATTCCCTCATTATGCATTATTTCCCCTCACAATCCTAGTTTAAAAGTGCTGGATCTTAAAGGTCCCTTATGATAGAAGCTTTACCTCTTTGATCTCTGCACACAGGCGACTGATTATTTTGTCGATATTTCGTCATGAAGTAGTTGCTTTAATGGAACTTTTATGCTTTTATGCACTGGGAGGAGCCGAGTATGGCTGGCGAGCCTTTAAAGCTCAGATTTACACAAGATACACATGTTTCAAAGCTTTTGAAAGTGCTGTAAAACTTTTTTTTTTTTTTTTTTACTTATTGCTGGGAGGGACATGCCCCTTTTCTCTCTTTTTCCTCCCTCCTGCATGCTTCTCTGTTTGGGTGTCATTGTCGGAGATAGAGGCCGCTGAGAGTTGCTCCTCTTTAAAGAAGGGGCCTCCAGACATGCCTAATAGGGCCTCATTTGGCTGTAATTGCCTAACAAATGTAAGAGAATTCCAGAGGAAACAAAAAGAGAGAAAGGAGAAGGCAAATCAGCCAAGCGAGAACAGAAGAAGGGGGAAAAATTGGTTTGGAGGTGAGATTGCGCAAAGGAAATGGAATCATATACTATGACATGCTATGTTTAGGCAGGCAGAAAATAGAGGACGGCCCCTACCTTCAATTTGTAAGGACGTGGAGGAAAATCCTTACATCTGGGTAAGCTGTAACACTAAACGCGGAGTGCAGGAAACTCAAGCAGCACTCAGGCAGCTACCCTCCCCCATAGAAGGCCTTTCATCCAGCTGAGATTTTGTGTGCAGGGAGTTTTTGTGGCTAGTTCACATGGAAACTTAATTTTCTCAGTCTGGACGAGAGAGGAAGGATAATGTGTATTGGAGATGAGGTCAAATATCCTGCCAGAGGGTGAAAGAAAGAGGCCCCAGTCAGTGGCAGTTAGCAATGTGCAAACCTCTATGCAAATGTCACATGGGAGGCTGTGGACTTTTTAAAGCCATCACTTCATACATGGGTTTAATCTAGCCATACAAACCCTTCCATTGCAGTTCCTGTTTTTAGCTTGACTCGATGCCAGCCACCAATCACACGGGTGCACCGAAGGCCCCACCATTAGCGCTGTGTGCTTTAAAGGTCTCTGCGTGATTGTATTGATTCTAAAGCCATTTTTTCTCCATTATTTAATTCTGCATATTGAATAGCTTCATCTTGTGCTATTGATTTGTACCTGTCTGTTTTAGCAACCTTTACTTTTTTAGTTGGTTTCTGCTTGATGCTCAGTCACGGGTTGATTCCTTGGGATCTTGTTCACAAAGTAGCATATTCTTGCTAGTATAGGAAAAAACAACGACATTGCTATTAGATTTATTTATTTTTTGTTATACTCATGTAGATTAATGGGTCATTGCCACAATTTTTTTGTCCTATCAATTATGTATAAAAACAAAATGCAATAACCATGCGATATATTGCCGAATGATTTAAGGAATGCGGTTTTGAATAGAAATAATTACCAAATGATAGAGTTAGACACTTGTGTTGTTTTGACGAAAAAACCACTGCATGGAGATGAGTGTGAACTTTCTTTAACTTGTGTGCCATGTTTCTAGAGTGCCATGTCATGCATGAGGCGCTAGGAAAGAGCAACAGTCAAATGCATCCATGTTTACATACAAAAATCAATGGAAAAGCAGCAGAAGCAAATACAAAACATGTAAATAAATACTAATGCATGTCTGAGATTTCGTTTTAGAATCATGGTGACAGGCTGACGGCAGCTGTTATTTTTACAGAACATTGTAGTTAATAATAGTGTACTGGTGTTATACCTTCAGCCTTTTTGAATTCCAATTGCCTTGACTTTTGAGACTTAAAATATTTTTGATGTTTTAAAATATTTCTGACTTCTGAACATATAATATGAGACAAAATTGTATAAGATATAGTTGTTGTTATAGTTGTAATTTACTTCATAGATATTTAGTAAGTCATTTCTTAAACATGTAACCTACATCATGTGCACTGCACTTAAATAGAATTTGCTAGTTAATAATTAAAATTTAAAATTAATATTTTTTTGCCATATCTCACAGACCTAACTTGCAATTTGTGCATACATTCACTATAAAAAAGTACTGTGAATTTAATTGTAAAAAATGCTACGGTAAAAACCTGTTAAATGGTTAATGGTAAATTAAACCGTGAACTGCCTTGCATTTGACATTTTGTTTGCATTTGATGTTTTTTCTTTGAAATAACTATGTTTCTTTTTAGTTTTATTGTATCAATATGTTTTTTAGGGTTGTATGTTACATTTAATGTTTATTGCACATTTCAGTTGAATAATTCTTACCATGATGGTGTTTAGTGTTTGTGTGAATGGCACTGAACACCTTCTACACGTTACTATTTAAAAGCTGCTTGTGATGGGTTTTGGTTTATCATGTGACTTTCTCATCACCACATGCTTTTGGTGGTTATCAGTGTAGTTCAAAAGTGCAGAATAGATTTTACTACTTTAATAGTAATTATAAATAACACACGTTATGACTGTTTTATTTTTCTTGGTTAGTTCACATTGCTTTTTTAATTAAAATTTAACATTTTAAAACCATATGATATCAAAGATTTTATTTCTTAGTACTTGACGTGTTTTAAACAAGATTAAACTATGCTTATATATGTATTGTGGAGATGTTACTGACCCAAGTGTGGCAACTTATTTTCTGCCATTTTACTGCCTTTAGAATTAGATTTGCACACAGATGGTAAAAGTTTACTTGACTGTGAATATTTATTCAGCTGCAAGCAGGATCCTGTTGTTTGGATCACTTAGGCATTGGATTGACTGGTTCAAAGGTCAGATTTGATTTGATTAAAAACCCATTAATTGATACCAAAACTTGCATTTTAGTTTTAGACCTCAGAAAGAATAACATACTCGGAGTGAGATTTTCTTTTTTTCTTTTTTTTTTATCGAGCAGACACCGCAAGTGGACCTTAAGCTGCCTTTGCACAGATTTCAACAATTTAGCACAGCCTACATCCATTATTTTTGCATTTAATTATTTGTCTCAAGTGGGCTTTAGAAGGTCTGGGAGGGGTCTTTGAAGGGCTGATGGGTCTTTGAGCATAAAGCCCAAAGTATGTGAATTCTCTACTTCAAACGCCTTCACACCACTAACCAAGGTGCCTTTTGTTCTTGCCTTCTCCCTGCACTTTCAAAAGAGGATGAGCACTTACAGTTTTCACTTTTTCCATTGGGTGGAACGGCTGAGTTATGCTAATTTGCGACTGTCAGTCTCGGCTCCCCCAGAATAAACATTAATTGCCTCCAAAGCACATCAGCAAGGTAGATTTCCAGAGCACTAAAAGTACACCATTTAGGTACATTGGCATATCTTAAGATAGTCAGCTGCCATTGTTTAAACACTTTAAGGTTGTCTTTTTGTTTGTTCTGAGCTTTTGTTGAACATACTACATTTCTTGTGATTACCACAGTACAAGGTCAACGCATTACTCTAAGAGCAAACTCTAGGATATCGTATCTTTTGCCCTAATCTCTCTGGACTTTAAGTTATTTCATGACTCAAGTGTTTGACCTCTCTTTGACTTACAAAGCACAGTGACTTTGCATATCTTTTGGAAAAAATGACTCTTGTTCTTGCGTTTCCCCAGCATATCACCTCTGAAACATCCTGCCTCCCCCTCAAGTAACTGAAGTGAATGATGCACGCTTAACAGTGGTTAACAGTAAGAAAGCAAGCACAACATGTGAGGAAGTGCATCAGAGAGAACAAGAGCTAGGTTTCACAAGAACATCTTCTTCCACCTCAAGATCACCGCTGATGTTTAGCACGATATGTTCTCCGTCATGTGATTGGGGTGGAAGAAATGGGCATGTTCTTGCAGTTGCAGATGGCCGAGCTCTCTATTATGCTTGATTAGCATCAAGCACTTCCATCCTCATTCTCTCTGTCAATCATTGCTCGCATATGAGAGGCGTAAAAATGATTTGGCTGCTGAATAATACAAGGACTATTCATTAGTCACTCTTACATTTGTACGCCCATCCTGCGGACAGGGCCACCTCTTTTATTTCAACATTAAAAAGATATTCTTGATGAAATATTGATAGCTCCTTTTTTTTTTTTCAAAGCAGTTTGTAGGAAGGCATCACACACTGGTCTTAGTGCCCTGGTAGGTGCACACAATATAAATATCAATGGTTTTCCGTCTCCCCCTCTCCCTGCCTACTGGCTTCTTTTTCAATATAGCCTAATGACAGGCCTCTGTTTCCCTGCAGTGGCTGTGCTGATATGGCCCATTAGGCACCGGTTTCTCGCAGGCAGCTGAGTGAACAGATGACTGCAGGAAAATGGTTGGAGGAGAGAGGGGAAAACAACAGAGCTAAAAGGCAAATATGAAAGGCAGAGTAAATAACCAACCTGTCATCCCCTGCTCCCCACCTCCCCAGCCGCCCTGCTCTGGAGGGCAAGAGAGACATGTGAAAGAGCGAGCTAGAAAAAGAGAAGCACCTCATTAGTCTTCCAGCCCTCCCTGACTCTGGGACTGAGTGAACACGTCAGTGCAGCAGCAGACATGCAAACATGCAGAGAGGGGGCTACCCCTTCCCCTCCCATCCGCTCGCACTCCAAACATGATTAATGCGCTCAACAGCCGTGGGGCTATACGTCTGGACCTCTCCTCCCCACGCCACACGCTCTTGAGAGCCCCAGCCCTCCACGTC
Source organism: Enteromius unitaeniatus (assembly GCA_032359435.1). NCBI lineage: Eukaryota > Metazoa > Chordata > Actinopteri > Cypriniformes > Cyprinidae > Enteromius > Enteromius unitaeniatus. The sequence goes on from JAUMHI010000022.1 coordinate 1,433,884, forward strand.
CTTCCCGGGACACCCGCACCCAAGCTCCCTGCCAAACTCGTAGACGCAGCCTGGAAATGTAATTCACCATGTCCTCCACAACCAGTGCTGTGGGACCCAGAAGTTTGACTTCTGCACTGTTCAGCAGAAATAACAGTTCAGATAATTGGTTTTAGTCTCTCGTAACCCCCAATAGTAAGCTTCAGCGCTAGCGCAAGAATCAATTGATTCGCTCGGGGCTCCTTACATATTGAACACAGACGAAATGGGCTCCGTAGTGTGTGGGCAAACTCTGGTTTCCAGGTCATATTCGAGCACCTGACTTTGCCGAGGCCCAACGCAGAAGTCATGTGCTGGAAAGAAAACAATGTGATGAATAGGCTTGGCTCTTGTATAGGCAGAGGGGGGAGAATATGTGCTCTTCAATGGGGGATTGTGGTACTTGTCATGGTGTAACAGGATCAGCGCGCCCTCCACCCTAGAGCGCAGAGGGCAGCCATTGTTATGCTGCAGGAAAAGGCAGTAGGGGCCGGCGACCCGAGCTGAGCTCGTCTTGTGGGGGTGATGTCCTTCGAGCCCTACACCGAAGACAAATGCAGAGGACACTTTTCATGCCGTTCTCAGAGGTCACTGGGGAAAACAAATAAAGCTCATCGAGACGGGAAGTAAAAGTTACAAAGAAGAGTTTACCATCAACTTTTTAACTTGGATGTCATTGTTCAGTATTGCACTTTGCAAAGGCATCCGTGATCCCTTTTAGATAAACACATGGGCCAGTGCACCGCAGTTACTTCTTAAGCCTCTCGAAAGCAACTTCTCGGCAGTCTTTTGATTTTTAAATTCAAATTTAATTTTTTTGCCTAGTATAAGTTCTCTTCAGAAGGAAGGAACACTAAGCACTTTTTGTGCTGTGGCAGCAGAATACGGCAGGCGGCGTCAGAAAGTGTAAATCAGTGTTGAAAGTGCACTGGCTTATCTACTGGATAAAACCAGCCTGCAACAATGGCATTAAAGCACAACTCATGAAAGCCGCAATTAAACACTATCTGATCTGATTCTGTTCGAAAGACATCTTTTTCTCTTCTACTTCTCTCTGTATAATGAACGCCCTCCACTTTGGTTGAAAGACACGGGACTGTCAGTATAATTGGGAAGAAGTAATCCTGATAGAACCGAACAGAAACTTTGTAGTTGCAGCCTAGCAAAGGGTTGTAAGCAACCTGTAGATGATGCAGACTTGTGCTTTAGTATTATTTACTATTACAATTTTTATCAAAATGTTTACATTTATAAAAAAAATAACGGCCGTTTATTGCAATACGGGTTTTTATTTTTCTGCACCACTTTTATTGTAAACTCTGTTCTGCAGCACAAGCTTTAAATGATATAATGACGCTAATGCTAGCGGCTCTTTATTTGTGAATCGTTTGTTTGCTCTCACCTTCCCTCATGTTGACTGCAGATATTGACATTGAGCCGGTGGCGCAACATTACCTTCTTTATAAAACTATTACCATTCTAAAGATATTACATAGTAATGGATTTGTCTTGCTGTATTTTGAGCTAGCCAATCTGGGCTTGTATTGAAGCACCCGGTGCACAATTTGTTTTCATCAGCAGTAAATGGTGGATCATTGTGGCCGTGACGGGAAAGCACAAAGACCAGCTAATGAAAGGCAATGGCTGTGGCCCCGGTCTCATCACCACTCACTGCGCTCATGGATGAAAACAGGTGTCCTCTTGGGGCTGGGGTTTCATTTAAAGAGGGATTTTAAGGGAATATTCATGACAGCTATCCTTCATTGGGTGGGTGAAGGGAGGAAAAGAAGTACAAGTAGTGGGGGGAAGAGAGAAAACGTCAGTGGGGTAAATCAACCAGTGATTGAAGAGGCCTGTCTGGGATAATTCAGTTTGATTGGAGTCTCGGTCTCTCATTACCATTCCAGTTTCAACAGGGAGACGCCCCTCAGTCCCCACTCCACCATGCTCATCTCTTTCTGAGGATGACAATGCCCCGGTGCAGGATGTCTGCTGTATGTGGTTCAGCATTACTATTCTATGGTGCACAACATCGAGTCCACTTCTAACACCTCAGGCTTGTTTATTTTGTCACCGATTGGAACCTGGTACTCTTGTTGTGATGAAAAGGATCAGTTATTAAAGGCTATTTTCACGGTTTCTGGTTGAGTCATAGCGTCTGGGGTCCGGAAAGTCTTGGGCACAAATACAGACATTTAAAACCCTGTGTTTTAGCCTAAACAATACACCATTACAGTGAATCATAAGGCTTGGTGTTTACTTCTATTGCTTTGTAAAGAAACCGGGTTTCGATATACTGCCTACACAGGAAGCCAAGCTCATAATGCTTGTTCATGTACAGGCAACTATTTCCTTTGTGGCATCCTTGTGGCTTGAGACCACATCATCTTCACCTGTGTCATAGTTTCATACGATCTGGCCTCTTTTCGTTCCGTGTACCCAGTATAAAGGTTAGGATTATGTTCCGCTGCGTACGCTTTATTGAGACCTCATTTCGCACCTGGCATGTCTGTAGTCACCATTTGCAATTTCTAACCTGTCTTGAACAGTAGCTTGCATTGTCCTCTCAGATGGCGAAGCTAATTCTGCAGTCCTCTGTAAACTGAGGAGGTTAGTGCTACATTTGATTACAAAAGCCCAATCTTGGGAACTCCCTAAGGCTAAACAGCCATTGGACCATGTCAACAGAACCCTTCAATTGTCCAATCCCAGCCTCCACCCCTAGGCGCTCTCTGTTTTAATCAATACAAAAAAGCTACCGATGCAGATCTTGTATTGCTATCATAAAAGGCTGATTTAGCTTAGCTTGTAGCCTCTTTTGTAAAGTGCTAAAATACCTTTATGGTTACATCACTTACCCAGGATGCTGCAGGCCTCGACTACTGTCAAATTAAAACCAGTCGAAATTGTAATCCTTCATTCTGTTCCTTGTCCCTTTCATGTAGTTCCTGCTTTATTTCCCTGTGTTTCAGCATGGCTGGAGTTGAAGGGGTTTCCCTCCTCTCCCTCGGGTGCCACAGTCTCTCAAAGTTCAGCCCGATTCGAATAGTGTGTGCATGTGTCATAAACACACCCTGGCTTTGAAGTCAATAGATCACCACAATGGACGGCTGCCTCTCAATTCCCCCAGTTGTAAACCTAGAAGCCTCTTTGTGCAACACACTGTCTTTTGGTTGAACTTCAAAGCGTCTAGTTTGCTTCAGTCATGGAATAATGTATTCCAATGTGATGTCCAGATGAAAGTGATGCAGATGCATGTGTGCACCTGCATATAGATGTCGTTCTATAATACAGTATGCTTTATTTTAACATTGCAACTGAAGAGCGCAAGTAGCACTGTAGCACAAGGGCACCTAAACAGAATATGTACTACTGCTTGATTTCAGATGTGCCCTGCTCTTTCTATTTCCTCAAAATACATATTTTGTATTCTAGGGAAGCAGAGCGTAAGTATTTTTTTATCAGTATAGTGCATGCTCATTTCTTTCCCATTTTTTTTTAAATGACCTGTGTCATCAATCATCAAGTAATAACTTAACACCTTTAGGCTGCTGATAAACTGGCCAACCTTTTGAGCAATGTCACCGGGCAGCTTTGGTTAATGTTGCCGTCAATGGGCAACCAGGTGAGACACAAGGCCTACGGCTGACCTAAAGTATCCAAATAGAAGTTTGTAACCCATTCTCTGTGGGAAAACTGCAAGGCAACACTGCTCAAAAAAGGTTGCCTGGCAAAACTGTGTTTGATCAGCCCAAAATGGATTATTTACCTCTCCTCAAAATGAACATCCATTTTTCATATCATACATTATAGTTCCTAATGCCCAAATTTGTTTGTAGCATTTAAAACTATTTAGATTTTTAGAGTTTTATTTCAAATTGATTTAGACAGAATAATGTAGTTTTTACTATGGGCCATTTATCATTTGTAGTTCAGCTTCATATTATTATATATTTATCATTTGTATCAACCAACAACATAACATGGATGGTTGTTCTAATGTGTAACAGTACCAGCATCCATGAGACCTTTTTGACAGGTGCCCTGAGATGCTCAAAGGATTTGCCTCGTCTTTCTTGATTGAGAAATGTTGTCTGAATTTTCCCCAGTCTGTGCTGATTAGACAGAAAAGAACCCCCCCCACCCCCATTCCTTCCATTAATATTTCTTTTCCAAGCCTCTTTCCTTGCATTATTAACGAGCCCTCCCCCAATTAAGATGGATGAGACTGCTCTTGAGGGTATTTGTTCAGGTAAGATCTCTGATTAGCATATCTGATGGATCTGCCTTCATGCACTGATTAAAACCTTCCTCTTTCCCTGGGGCAACTTTAAAGAAAGAGATGCTCAAATGAGGACCCCCACACATACTGCTAAGACAAACCACATCAGACCGTGCTACAGTGACAGTTTCATTGCCTGTATCCCTGCTATGCCTTCTTTCGGTGCACAAAACCGGCTTGTCATGCATTCCCTTTATTGTTAGGGCATTTATAACCGGATTACCCTAACAGAATTTATGAGGAACATTTCTAAAAGAATCCAAGTTAAGAAATAGTTAAAGGAGCTATGCTTTATTAAACTTGTAAATGTAGCTGATTAACTGAAGCAAGCACAATGAAAATCTATAGGCTCCCTTTCTAATACATTGAAGCTTAGTCTCAAGGACAGCCCAATGAAGATTCATGCCCATGACCCTTAGGTCCAGAGTCCAGTGTCATGGTCATAACTCATGTGCTGTCCGCATAATACAAGCGAGATCGAGAGTAATGAGCTGTTTGAACACCCTAGCTACAGCACAGATGGGACTTTGCTTGTACATGTCAAACACAATGGAGTGGAGCATGTTGGGATAGAGTGCTGAGGTTGTTTGCATCAGTACAAGGCTTTGCCTTGTTTATATAGTTTTTAGTGTTTTAGGTTGTAGCTGTGCAAATTTCATAGACTATGCGCACCTGGATTTGAGCATTTGGCTGTCACTGCGTTTCCTGAACAAACCAATCTAGCCTCTTTCAGCACTGCGGCAGTTAGGAAGATCTAGGGAGCTGCCTTGTTTTATGAGGTTGTGAGGCCATTCTGTCCACTTACCTCTGAGGTCATGCAAATAAAGCCCTGACGGAGAGGGGACTGAGAGGAACCTCGTGCTGCTGTTTCTCTGGCACCTGCTCCCAGCCTTGGGAGATAGACTGCACCGGTGTCTGCTGCAGCCGGCTTGGCAGGATCATCTGTAACACTCTATTTTTGTCTTATTCTGCAGCTACGATGGGAAGTGCTTGGATGGGCTTATTTTTGTACACCTGGATCAGCATTTGGGAGAGGGGAGGCTGTAGATGTAGCGTTGCTTCTTGTACTGGTTGGTTGAGGAATATCGATTGATACTGGTGTCACATACTTATATTCAAGTGCCAGTAATATCTGCTGATGCTTCCATGTCTAAGTATGTGAAGGAAGCTCCTCAGATGTTCCTTCACTGTCATAATATATGCATATTAGGTATTGAGCATGTTACAGTGTGGCCAATACGAAAAATTTATAATTACTGTAGCTGTTAACTGATAAATTCATGTTTCATTTGGAAAAGAACCAAGTTTCTCAGGGAAGTGCCTCATGTGCAGAAGAAAAGATCTGCTGCAACTTCTGTTATGTCATGACTCACTGATTTAAAAAATAAAAAACACTGATAAATAATATGGTAAAGATATGTTTTGCATTTCCACCTCAAATTATTGACTTTGTTCGATCCATGGTAGCTGGCTCATAGACACATTTCACCTCCTTCCACCTTTTCTTTCATGATTCTACCCGTTTTCTCAATGTTAACTGTTCCTTAGGCTTAAGTAGATATTATTTGATCCAAGCACCGGGGCTCATCCCACTCTCTGGTAGTAGAATTGCCGTCACCCCTGGAAGAGACATCAGGCCTGGTTCCTACATCTCTTCCCTCAGCTCCCTACTCCCTTACTTTACTCCTTCCTGTATTGTAATACTGGAGTTTGGCTCTGTGCCCAGTTTTTCCCATTGATGTCTTCTTCCCTCCCTCCTCCCGCTGTCCCTCCGTCTCTGTGAAGTCCACACACTCCACTCTTTGTGGCTGTGGTAAAGGAGGCAGCGTGCCCGTGGAATTCAAGTAACGCATTCCACTGGATACCCCTCCTTTGCCTCACACGCACACTAAAACCCTCCTGTTGCCACCCAGTGCTGTGCCAGTTGTGTGTGTGGGTCATTATGTTTGGCGCGTGGCCCTAGATGGGGTGTCCTGCCACCCCTCACCCCCTGCCTGATTCCGCCGGGCCTTGGCAGATGCCTCCTCAGGGTTCTAGAGTGCGACCAATTTGGTTGCACATGCAACCTAATTTCTCAATAGTGTGACTAAACAAAATCTGAAGTTGCACCGGTGTGACCAGCCGTTCGAGGGGGGAAAAATTCTCTGAAACTTTGTTTCTGTGGTTCAACAACAGACACACATTAAGGCCGGGACACACAAGCTAACTGAATTTGTAGCGCAGCATCGCATTCAGTATAGACCGCAGTATAGAAAAGGTTCTATTGTATATCAATAGATATTGCTCTAATATGTGCTCATGTCCAATGTAGACACAGCGAGAGAGAGGCGAGTAGCCTAGGCCCATCAGATAAACGGAGTGGATGTAGCCGCTAGATGATGAGAGAACGGCACAACTTTTGCTGTTGCAGTGCAGTGTAGACATGGTGTTAGTTATTCATTTTAAACATGTTAATATTGCCTATATGAAAATGTGGGTGCACCTAACACCACTGCAATCAGTGGAAAAAGTTAGTCTAGAGCCCTGCTCCTGCTGATTCAGGACCCCAGTTTGTATTGAGGCGCATTGCTGGAGCGACTGCTTCTGTTCCAGCCCATCACCCTGAACAGGTCAATAAAACTATCATCTCCTCCTCTTTTATGTTCTAGCATTGTTAATTTTCCTTGCACATACTCGCATCCGCAAAGCAGTTATTTTGAGAAAAGACGGACATTTAATCTGGCAGTGGGATGTGCTTCAGGGCTTCTATTTCATAAGCTTTCTATTGGAGATCTGAACAGATCCTCTGGTAGGGCACCAACTCCTCAGCTTACCTCATGGGATAAAAGAACCTTTCACAACTGGGTTTCCATTTTACTAACGCTCAGGAAAAAAAAAAAATATATATATATATATATATATACACACACACACATGGGTCGTACAACAACATACAAAACTCTGGTAGTGCGAGCAGTGTAATGGGAAACCCCAAAGAGTGGCATTTTTGAGTGGGGTGTACAGAATTTCTTCCTCCCTCTTAGTGGTCAAGAGAAGGGCCAGAATGCTTTGGTTTAGGAGTTGTATGTTTTGTGTTTGTTGTTGCTAGAGTGCCCACGGTTCGTCTAAAGGTCTGCCAGACCCTGCTGGGTTCTCTAATCTCAGGCAGTGAAGAAACACCCTTCACTTTCCATCAGAGTGCTGCTGGAACAGGCCAGAGAAAGGTGCCAGCTGTCTCCATCCTGTTTATCCTTCACATTTACAATTTGAATGGGAGGGAGATGCTTTTTTTGGTTCTGCAAACCACACTTGTGTTTCTCTGCGCTGGAGTTGATGGATGTTCATGGCTTCCAGAGGCCCTGCCTCTACCTGGTAAGGTGGGTTTTTCCAGCTTGCCTGTGGCGGTGCCAAGTTTCGAAGGGTCCAGCTGGCACAAGCAAAGCCCTTTGTTTTACTGCGCTCTGCATTCAGCCTCAATCGCACAATGTTTTGTCACTGGCCTGAGTAGGTATGTGATGGCAATGACCTTGGCAAAAGAGCGAGGTGACAAATGCTGTATTGTGCGAGCTGTAATTGTTGCCTGCGCATGTAGATACTGCATCATGATAGTTTTATTCTCATTCAACAATGCTGAACGTCTCTATACGTGCTTTGAATTCTCCATGCTTTCTGACATTTGCTGTTGTGGTTTTGAACAGCATGGCACGTTTGCAGAGCTTGGCGAACTTCTCTTGAGCGACCACAAGTACCTTATTGGCCAGCTTTCTCACAGAGACCTTGCTTTGGTTGCCCTCTCCAACAGGAACAGAGGGCGATTTATGAATATTCATGCAGCTGTCCTTGGTTACTAAAAGCAGTGCTTAAATCTACATAATTTGTGTTTAAGTGCCTTTCAGATGGCCTTTTCCTTTTTTGACACTCTCAAGAAAAGGAGCCACACTTAGTAATCAAGCTGCCATTGTAGGATGGATCCTAACAGTCGAAAAGCTACTTGTATGTTCTGGCTAAAAGCAGCCAAAGGATGTTTTTAAATTACTTTTGTCAATGTCCAGCCACATAAAGCCTGAATGAAGTGTCAAAGATTTGGAGAAAATACAAAGGTGTTGAAATATTTAAAAAAATTTATTTAAGATGAATCATCGAAGTATAATTATTTGTCTGCATTGATGATCTGTGTATTTCACCTCATTCTGTAGAATTGTTAGTGCCCAAACCTTATTTGTCTCTCCTGGCTTGCCGTAGAGAGGTTGTCATTGGTGAGCTGCTCTTTTGAGAGCTTCAGGGCTGTTTTAATGAATGGGTATCTGGCAATAGGCCTTTTCTTTGTACACAGAGCCCAGCTAAAGTGCATTGTGTTGTATTGTTTACAGAGCATTTCCTATTATTCTGAATGCGAGCGCATGTGAATGTCAATGAAAACCTTTAAACAGCCCAGTCTGAAATAAGCTGTTTTACTTATTTGGGATGAATATTTGAGGTTTTTCTAAATGGGGGGCATTTAATGAGACGGTCAGCAGTTCCTCCCTCACTGAGCCTTTTTATTTCAATATGGCAATGTAATTGCAGACCTGAACAAAACAATGTGTTTAATGTGATTTTATTAAGCCACTATTGAACTTAATGCAGTAGTAGCAGTTCTTTATCAGCTTGCTTTATTAAATTAAAGTATGTGATACAACTTGAATATTTTACTATCATTTTTATTTAATTACTGCAGTGTAGTAAATGTAGTGTTTTTAGTGCACAAAACACTGAAAACATCTGAAATGTTTAATTTTAGACTCTTCTCTAATGTCGTTTGTCCCCAAACTGGGAAATGTATCACCACAATGCACCAGGGGCAACCATTCTGAACTTACAATAGGACATTGTCTCGCTTTGAGAGAACACCATTGCACTCCAGGCCTCTTGGGTGCTGGAGTTTGTGCTGGCAGCAGTGTCCCTACTCTACATTCCTCATCTCCTATCTGTCCGTTCCTTTCCTCCTCCTCTCCTCTCAGTCTGGGCCGGCGATCTCCCAGCAGCGGTGGTCGCACAGGACCCTGCTTCCAAGCTGACGCCTGCTAACCGCTGCTGGCTCTTTGTGGGCAACAATGGCAGGCCAGGCCCCAGCCTGAGGCCTAGACAGACCCATCGACAACAAAGGGGGCCTGTGAATCAGAGGCCCAGTGGGCAGCCGGTGCAAGGGGAATAAAGCAGGTCAGGGCCGGATTAAGAGAGCTGAGGGGAACACAGTGCAGGGCTAACGGGTGCATGCCAGCTCAAAAGGCACTCCTGAGAGAGACTGAGGGAGGGAGGCTGCAGACAATGGGCAGTTTAAGGAGGAGGTGGGGGATAGTTGGAGGAGGAGCGTTTGTAATTAGAGATGCCGCCATTGCTGCCTCAGCTGATTCCTTAGCTGTGCACACCTTCAGGGTCTCATCATCGTAATGCATGCAAAAGCTAAGTTGGAAGGGCTTGCTGGGACCGATTTCATTGTGTTTGCATTCCCCCTCCCTTGCTTTTTGTCTTTGTCCATCTGCTTAGTTTGATTTGATGAGTATTTTCTGCAGTAAATTGTAAAGAGGGTCTGATTGGAAGTGGAGTTTTCACAGTATTTAGTGGAGAACTCGAAAGATAATACGGCTTGGTTTTCTCAACACAATTAAGGTCTCTTTATTAGCAGAACAAAAGTTTTGTTAGTATTACTGTATTTTTACTTCTATGCTCCTCCAACTTTTTAAAAAAGTATTGTGTGTGTGTGTGTGTGTGTGTGTATATATATATATATAAAATTAACTTAATTTGTTGTAACTGAGTTTTGTCTAATAAAATCACTATAAATCTTAAGAATTTTTTTTTTCATGGCATATTTTTTAGTAACAGCTTCTTTGTCTTCTCAAACAAGAGACCATCTTCTTGTGTATTAGATGAGATGTTGCACTAAATGGCCCCACATGGGAAAACATTCTTTATTAATACGCTAAACCAAGAGGGTGATCTCTATAAGTATAGGGCCTTGTAGGAAACACAAATGTGAAATGGTTTTGCTTTTTTTCGTTCCAAGTATTAGGTGTTAAAGATCTCAGTTCACATTTTTGTCTGAAATATCAGTACATCCCTGCTTTATATGAGAGAGAGATAGGGAAGAATAGTTCAGTTTAGAAAACAGCAGGAGAGGAAGGAAATGCAGGCAAGGTATTGCTGCTGCTGGGACAAGCCCAGAGTACATATTGACATTTTCTTACCTTGTAGATGAAACACAAAGCACACAACAGATGTGAGCTTATTGGTCCTCAGAAGTTTTTTTTTTTTTTTTCCCGTCTTTTATCTGATACGGGTTTTACAGCTGCAGGGCAAACTGAAGTCATACCTCCTCATAGGAAACGGTTTAAGATGGAATGCCGTGGGAGAGCAGAAAAAGTCTTGACGCTGTGAGGCCTGCACAAGTTACGCGCAAAGCCGTTGCCTCAGTCAATCGGTTTTCATTCTTTTTCTAGTATTGATTGGGGATTTTTATTTTTTGGGGGGGGGGTTATTAATATAAGCTTCTTAAAGCATTATCTATCAGTGCAGGCTATGCTTCTAGTGTGAGAGAGAGCTCAAAAGAGCCATTGTGTCCTGCAGACTGCAGCTTGTCAATTGCAGGCCAGCAGATGGTTTGTACATGTTCGCATATTAAACACAACCAAGTCTGCATTTAGGGAAATGAGCGGTAAAAGGCCAAAGTGCCGCAGAAAGACTTGGAGGGCACATGCTGATGCACAAGGACTGATGGTGGTTGGCTGTTCACAAACAATCCATCAGTGATCAGGGAATGTGCAGGCCGGTGACCTTTCCTAGCTGTCAGATTGTCTTATACATGCAGGCTGCCCACAAAACAATACCAGAACTCTGCTTTCTATTCATGCACAGTGTCTGGATGAGACTTGATACTGACTGTAGTTTAATAAAATGGCTTATTTTGCAGGAGACAGGCATTGTTTGATCATCTTTTCAATCCATTTAGCAAAAGAAAATGCAACGTTGTCTTTAAACGTTGTTCTTTTGTGCGTCGTGTGTTTGTGAGGCATCTTTTCTTGCTTTTATAGCATTTTTATAGACAAGACAAGACAAGAACTGCTCGAGAAAACAATCTCGTGCGCTCGGCGTACCGCACACGATTTTGGAGAAGCATGCTTTCTCTATTGAGCAGGCGAATAAAAACGTATGCATATTCAGCTTGCTTTTTTAGATGCAATAGAAGGAAACCTTGACCAGAAATAACAATGAAAGGATATCCCCCGCCTCTCTTTCCACAACGCACGGTTTCACTTCAAGTGCATCTGCTTTTATCTCAAGCAGGACATCTGGTTGCGCTTACGGCCTGTCCAAAAGTGCGATTCATCTCCTCCTTTTCGCCCCGTTCGCCTTCAAATTCATCCGCCTCTCCGTCTTGTTTTCAGCCTTTGCCGGGTGAATTATCTGAGAATAAAGGCTCTTCAGCCAGGCCTAGTTTGCATCAGATGCTAAATTGTTGGTTTTGAACTACCCGGCGCTGTATGATTAGCCCAGCTTTAATTTCCCCCCTTCAATTCAATCACAATGCACACGGCTCGGTCTGATGGAGACCACATACTCCTCTCCGGGTCTTATCTGCTATTTCCATGGACGTCAGACCTGCTGCTCGGAGCTAGGCCGCTGAAAGGAACGCTGATTGAGCCCCGCTCGCCTCTTTCTCGAGCTTCACAATTCGGTGGATCAGAAATCAATTATGTGTGATCGTGACAAATGACTCAGGGGGGCTGCTGTTTGAGGGACATCACAAATGAATCAATCAAGCCTTTATCAGGGCAGATAGAAGCCCCTGTGCATGCTCTGAATGTGTGCCTGTGCATGTGCAGTTCTATGGGTGGGGGAAGCTAGGATGCTGATGCGGTGTTAACCATATTGCTGCTGGGACAGATGGAAGATGGAGAGGAGGGGAGGGAAAGGGCGGGAGGGGGAAGGCTCTAGTGCATGCGGCGTTGGCCTGGTGCCTGCCGTACAGGACCCCGTTTGGCCTCCACGGCTGATTAGAGGTTAATGGTTTGAGAGTGTGTGGGGACTCGGCTGTGATTGGCCGAAAAGCTCTCGAGTGGGCGTGTCCGAGGGGGTGGCAGATGGCATGGATAGAGTGAGGCTACGAGTAAATGAATGAAAGAGGGGGACTCCTCTGCTGTTCCCTGATCAGTGGCCATTGCAGCGGTGTGAGCTTCCCCCTTTACGCCTCCCTCCCCAACAGATGGCCATTGGTGCTCAGTGGCTAAAATGACTCCGAAAACCCAGGCTGGATGAGCGTGCATTAGCCCGGCATCGCCAGCGGATTAATTATGACTGTTACACATACACAGAGAGTCGTAATGTGGCCGGCTGACTCTGTTGTGTCCTGATGATGCCACGAAGCTTGGCGCCACGATTAGAGGCAGCCCAGTTGGGGTAGTTTCCTGAGAGAAAATAGTCTCCTGTCATATGGACGGTGACACAGAAGCCCGCAATCCTTTGACAGAGATACAGTACTCGCGCACTTCACCAAAACTCTGTTTTACTGTCTAAATGTGTAAGAACACCCATTTGAAGTTACTTTTAAAGGATGCACATCTGTTTTTAGACCTTTTTCTGCCGTTATAGTTTGGTTTGTTCTAGTTTCTCGCCTAGTTTCCTTTGCTGCTAGTTTAAAGTTCACATTGCTAAGAGTTTGGCTATTGTTTGTCTTTTTTTTATGCTATTCAGCTATTGCTATTTAAAGTAAACGTTGGTGGTGATATTACATTAAAAAACATAATCATTTCAATTCTATGAGAGTAGCAGTTGTTACACCTTAACTGTAACAAAAACATGACAAAAAACATTATTAGAATCCACCTGACTATCTAGAAGAAAACAACATAACTGCAATACACACTTAATGAACAATTTGTTTTACAGGGTGATGGTATGGACGTTAATTAAGTTTGAAGCAATAGTTGGCGGTGTTAGGGCACTTGCCCACCGTGTTACTGCCCGTCACCATCTTTTAAAAATTTTTTTAATAGCAGTAAAATCATATAGTTCAGATAGAGAACAGAGACTACAATTAAATTTGACAGACAGACAAGATGTTAATGGAAGATTTTGTTTTAAAACGAAGGGCAAAAGAGCATGTTTGACGATAATTTAGATTTTTCAAAGCCCGTTGGCTTCTGCCGTTCATCTAAGGTGATTTTGGAAGTTAGATTTTGTAAAACATTTGTTTCTTAATTGATATGTTCCACAAAGATACAATTTTTATTTTGTTTAAACTTGTGAAAGTTATTTTTATTTGACATCAAGGTCTATGCCTTACATCCTTCAGCTCTCTTACTTGCTTTGATAATAAATGTTCTACATTCCTTTTTTTATTTGGTTCCAGGGTGTTTCCTGATTTTCAGTTTGTATACCTATTTAACATAGCTTTGTTATTTATTATTTTATATTGGGCATAGCCTATAGCGTGGTGTATTTTTATTTGTTTTGTTAATAAAAGTTCCAAGATTTTTATATAGACTAAGTGAGTTTGACTTTGTATGCAAGTTTGTTGTTGCAAATTGCAGCAAATTTTAATGAGAAAGGAAAACGCACACCTAGCTGTTTAAAAGTGAGAAAAAGAAGCCTGCTACCAGTATTATCGGTTACTATTAATATTACAACCCCTAACGCTGTTATGGTTAAAGTTACTGTTCTTGGTGTGAATGGACCTTACACCTTCTGTACAATTTAGCAGGCATCTGAAAAATGATCAGATAAAATCATCTGTTGTGCCTGGTGCGGACACAGCAGACACGCTCAAGAGTTTCTTTGTGTGGTCAGAATGACTGATATTAACTACAGCAGTGTCATTATTTCTTCTAGATGACGTCGCATGGCTCATTTTGACTGACATCGACACTCCATCTGTTTATGACATCCATCCTCGCTCCATTTCCCAGCACAGTTCATCTTTCTCTCTCTATCCGTTCCCCTTCCTCTCACCCAGGTAGAAAATGATCGAAAAGCCTCTAAAGGCGGGGGGAGGGTCCAATCTATGTTCACACCATGATGGAGGTTAGCCTGAAAAGAGCAGTTGTGGAGAGCATGGTGGAGCAGCATTCAGTGCTGCATCTGAGCAACAAAAGGCCTGGTGGAGAGGGTGGGGGGGGAGCTAGCGATATGAGAGAGAGAGAATAAAAAGACAAGGAGGGCTCTTCATGTCCATCAGTAGCAGATGCGTGCTCTCTCCAATGCAACCCCTGTCACACGAGCCTATGGGCTCATCTGCTCCTCTATAACCTCACTGACGGACCACGTCATAGACACCCATCACGGCTGATCCTAACACTATCGTTCAGAAATCCACTGTCATTGATCAGAACATTTTGTAATAGCTGCACTTACTAAAGCTTGCGTTGTTGTTTTTGTTATTATTGGTACAATATTTAAACACAACCTGGAATGTGTGCAGTACATTTTATTATGACTATTTGTACTGTGGACATGAATGAGACTCCTATTGTTTCTGTTTTATATTTCTTAGTTTTTCTGTCTCTTACTCTTTATTATGAACATAAAAGCTCTAAGTCATCCCTCTGCAAAAGCTAAAGATATCACATAGGAGGAGTGGACTCGGACAGCACGGTACAGCAGAATGACTTCTCTTAAAAGCAGCTGGGAAATGTACTTATTTGAGCCACCATTACCGTTAAACATTATCATTGTAGGGAGGCTCGCTCGGCTCCATTTGATACTGGGTGGGATGTATCCTTCATGTGACTAATGCGACTCGGCCGTTGGAAAGATCAAGCAGACTGATGGTGATAGCCAGTTAAAATTCAGGCCTGTTTAGTCTCGACTGTAGTTTTTGCAGTTCAAGATAATGCATGATCTGATAATGCAAAGGTTTACACGGAGGCGCCCTTATGGCCTAGGGCATTTTTAAAATGTAAAACAATTCAGCCTTTGCATACGTTGTGGTAGGCAAGATGATCCATTGTTTGCCTTGCAAACATGAATTAGGCCTAACACATGTTTGAATTGTTTGCCAAAAAAATACAAAAAACCCTTCCATACATCATGTTCTGTGAACAGGATAAGTCCTGCACATCCATTCACAATCAATGAGCTGCAAAGCTGCACTAGTTTCAGAAAGAAATGACAGTTGCGGCACAACCAAAACGCATGGATTGATCATTCTTGTTGTAGTCCTTTAAAAAAAAAAAAAAAAAAGGAACCTTATAAATGCACTCCTTTTTTTACACACTACTGTGGACATTTGTCTCTCTAACCAAATTTACTTTGAACTCTGCATTGTGCCAAAAGTAATTTGCAACACATAGGGGCACTCCCTCTCCTTTTCTGTCTTTTATCAAAATGAAAACAGACATCACCATAAACTCCCCTTAATCAGATGGCTCTGTTGTGTTGGCTGTGCCTAAAAGGGTTTGGCAGTAAATTGGACGTCGGATTTCTTTTCTCCAAAATCTCGGGGCTGAGGAGGGGGCCGACTTCTCAGAAGAACTCGTCTGGAAAAGCCTTTTGTGGGATTTGGCAAGGGAACAGCCGGCTTTGCTCATGCTTATTAGGCACCCCTGTCGCACCAGCCGAACCCTAGAATTAATTGTGATGTGTGCGGTTGTCTGTTTCCCTGCACATGTGTGTGTATGTAGGCGCATGTAAAGACACCTTCTAGCTCGGGTGCAGTTCTGTTCTGGTCACGGAGGGTTTATTCGTCAGCTGGACACATTTCTGGGCATATGGGGTGGTAACGAATGAGACTTGCCCTGCCTGTTCCTGTCGACAGCCTGTTCCTTGAATCATTTCAGCTGTTGACTCTGCAAGGACACATGGGATCCTGATTCTGTCACTTGTAAGCGTGCATAGAGATTTAAGCTTCAAATGATCTCTGAACCCATGTAGTTCCCTGGGCATTGTGATGAACAGCTCTATTGCAATGGTTTAGAGTGATACAGTAATTCTAGTCCCCCAACCCCCTTCCTTTGGCTTCCGTTATTAATAATTTAAGAGTCAAAGTGAAGATTGAGCCCTTCTATTGGCCACAAAGACATACATACAGTATCCTTCATGCTTTTAGTTCTTGGATTCTTTAGGAAGTCGCAGTCCAAATAATTTTATAATCATCTCCAAAAGAGGCTTTAGATTGGTATATATGTTAGGAATTGTGAGTAAAGTTTAGGATTTGAAATGACATTTTTAAGGACCAATTTCCTATAGGGCTCTACTGTAGCATGATCTACTAGGAAATAGAAATAGCCGTCTGCAATTGGATAGCATCTTGAATATCTTGCGGTTTGGTAGCCACTAGCTACCAAACTAGTCTCTTGTACAGTCAAACAATCAGATGTGGATTTGGTAGCAACCCAATTTGCCTTTAGCCATTCCTGGTTACCATTCTTGACTTACAGCCTCCAGATCCATTCACGTACACGCAGTTAGTAAGAGAATTGTCTAGGACCAATGAAAGACATATGCTACTCAAATGACATCAAGTGCCATTATAAACACGTTAACCTTTTCCTCTCTGCCTTTTCCTTCCTATGCAGGTTTTCACCTCAGCGGCACAGTCACAGAGCCGGCAACGCAATCCGAGCCAGAGACGACACATAAGGTGGCTATCAGCTTCGACCGCTGCAAGATCACGTCAGTGACCTGCGGCTGTGGCAACCGAGACATCTTCTATTGCGCGCACGTGGTGGCGCTGTCCTTATACCGCATCCGCAAACCCGAGCAAGTCAAACTGCGGCTGCCCATCTCAGAGACACTCTTCCAGATGAACAGAGATCAGCTGCAAAAGCTGGTGCAGTACCTTATCACAGCCCACCACACAGAAGTGCTGCCCACCGCCCAAAAACTAGCAGATGAAATCCTGTCCTCCAACTCTGAGATCAACCAAGTACATGGTGAGCAGAGTACGAAGAGTCACATGACAAATATTCCTTTTCCACAGGCAAATGTTCCATAGAGTTCCACCCTTTCGAAAGCTTCATTCAACACACTGTGCAAAAATAAATACCACCTCTTCCTGATCGTTTCTCCAAGGAGCCTCTGACACCAGGAAGTCCATCCTCTTGCCCTCTGACCTTGTTTTAAATAGGAGTGAAGGGGTCAGGCAGAAGCCCCTTATCAATGTTTAACCAGTGGCTACACTTTGAATCCGGAATGTGCAGAATGTTGGATCAAAAGTGCAAAAGGACACCTACACTGGAGGCCTGCTTATACTAGGACACACAGCACCTTCTGTTTATAGCAGGTTGCACCTCACTAGCCCATTGCAACCATTATAAAGCTATTAAGTACACTAATAATTTACTATTATGCTGAACAGGGTTACAGTCTACCGCAATTTAAAGCATTACAACAAGCGCTCTTATTTCAAAGCACTTTACATCCAGCACAGCTGGCTCCATAGATATCCTGTACATTGTAGATACATGCATAGTATATAACACCAATGCTTATGTCATACACTGATGATAATCTACTGTATGAAAGTTATTATTGCTCCCCTAAGTCCAGCCAAGCCTTTTAGGAGCTAATCTCTAACTCAAGATGGATCTACTTACTATATAACACATGCCAAGGACAGGGAAACGTGCAAGCAATGCAAAATCAACCGTTCCGCTTCCATATATAGCATTTATATATGTTTAATACCCACAGGGGGACCCAAAGGGGGCCAATAGGCTGATCAACTCTCTGTGCATTCTGTATATGAAGCCACTTCATGTTGTCTTTAAGTGGAATTCAATAGGGCTGAATGTGCTGATGTGTTTTTGTTCTGGATTGGGTGGGGGGGTTGTAAGCCTAAAGTGCATTGACATATTGGAAATACAGTAAGACCTTCCTCAGATAAAGTGATTGCCTCTAATGCATTTGGCTTTTCTACCCTTTTTTTCTTTTGCAAATCACAGAGGCAATGGGAAGCAATCTTTTTACAAATCAAACTTTGATAGCTATGATTTGACTCACCTCTGTGGTATTATTTATTTGTATTTGTCCAAAAGGAAGTAATATTATTGAATTTGGCTGTGGTTTAGAGTAAGCAGGCTCAGTTAATACTGTTTTTTTTTTTTTTAAGTGTTAATGTGTGCAAACAGATGTATTTCGGTCTGTTGTTGATTTGCATAAGCTTGTAACCCAAGCTTGCACTTTTCTACCAATAAATGATATATGTTATTGCTGAAAGTCTCCAAAGTTAACCGGGTGTATTTCTCTCCCAGGGGCCCCCGATCCCACAGCAGGGGCCAGTATTGATGATGAGAACTGCTGGCACCTGGACGAGGAGCAAGTGAGGGAACAGGTCAAGCAGTTCCTCTCTCAGGGAGGATACTATGGCTCAGGCAAGCAGCTCAACTCCATGTTTGCCAAGGTGAGACGCTCTCGCTTTCTGCGTGTATATGTGTGTGTGCAAAATGTGCTATTATGGTGAATTATGGGCCCATGAAATCCTTGGAGGCCCATTTAAATCAATGTATTTTAATTAAATGTCAAGCTGCCTCTTGTTTTCAATAGCCAGCGCAGTTCATTGCTTTACCTGTCTGCTATCTGAAAATTTGAAGGATTGCACCATAGCCTTTGATATGGATGCTGAATATAGTGCTTAGACACATACACAAGCATTTTGATCTCACAGTCCTTTCAGCTAAAACACTTTTGCTGTTTTCACGAGATAAGATGCTCTATGTACTAATTACTTGCTGTGTTCTTCAAAATATGATGCTGATTTTTGTAAGATACAGGTGCGTATTAGTCCTGCACATGATGCATTAGGTTTAACAAGGATTTTTGTGCAGGTGAGGGAAATGCTGAGGATGCGCGATTCAAATGGGGCACGGATGCTCACGCTCATCACGGAGCAGTTCATGGCTGACCCACGTCTATCTCTGTGGCGACAACAGGGCACAGGCATGACCGACAAATGTCGGCAACTTTGGGACGAGCTTGGTGAGTTTTTTTATTCTTAACCTGTATGACATGTTTCTCAGTCATCATCCTTGTTTGTCCTGGAACAACATTCGTATCAACCAATCAGAGATTTCAGGGGTTAGTTGTGGTTGTTTAATAGGATGTGGTTCTTTTATCAACAACACATGATGATCCAGGAATATGCCTTACTAGGCCAACTTGTTTTTTTTTGAGCAGAATTGCACAATTAGCTCAGCTTCGTATTTCGTATGCATCCTGATCCCTCTTCTGTAAGTCTTAATCATTAGTACTTACTCTTCAGCTCCTTGGTTCAATATCCTTAGCCTTAAGCACATTCGTGCATGTGCATCGTCTGACCTGTAGCAGTTCAGTCAGGGCAAGTGGATCAGCGTGCGACTGACTTAGTCTGCGGCACATGCAGAGGACCGGTCGCCGCCTCTATCGGGATGGCATGAAAGGGCCAGGATCAATGAGCTTTAAAGCTGCCTCCTATTGATCGGGCCATTTAAAGAGGTTGATGAGAGCACATCCTGAAGAGGCTCATTTGGAGCTGCGTCTCTGGCTTCCTTTTCCTTAGCTGTAAACAAGGCACCCCGGCCAAGTTGACCGTGCATTCTGATTGTGCAAGAGCAGGCACATCAAATGTGCAAGACAGTTCAGTGTTTCAGTTGACAGCCACACTGATTGGCCAGAGCTCAGCAATTTGGCCAATCAGGGCTGCGTGTACATGACAGCAATGGAAAAAGATGCAGGCCAGCCATCTGTTACCTAGATACAAAAAGGCATCGCCAGTTACACGAGCCCACCAGACAACCCTACACCTGCCAAATTTCATATGCTCCCCTGTGCCAGTGTTTGACGTTGATGCGCGAGAGCCTCATCCATTAAATGCGCCGATTTTCCATTTCACATTTAGGAGCAAATCAAAAGCTGCGTTCAAGGCTTAAACCAGTTAAAAAATGTATAAAACTGGGTTAAAGTGGCAACCTGAAATCATCTTTCTTTGTGCTTTTATGCTCATTTTACCTTTTTAGTTTCTCCCTCACTCATTTATAAGCCACACTTCAATTATAAAGACTACTATGCACTGTGGGTTTGCAGGTGCGTTGTGGGTGTGTATCGTGCTGAACCCGCACTGTAAAAGTGAAGAGAAGAGCGGCTGGCTCAGACAGCTGAAGAAATGGGGAGACATGGACATCTGCCCTCTAGAGGACGGCAATTACGGCAGCGAGCTGCCCAACATCACCAACGCTCTGCCACAGAGCAACCTGGCTCAGGGTAAACCTCCGATCAGTTTAGCCGAACCTGAAATTATCCACTTATTTTAGTATCTGTTGCTCACATTACTATGTTTTTACTTTTTTGCGCAGACTCATTGGCCCGGCCTAGAAGAACGGTGTTTACAAGAGCAATGGAGGCCTGTGACCTGCACTGGCAGGATAGTCACTTGCAGAGAATCATTAGTAGTGACTTCTACATGTCTCCGGCCTACCAGAGAGAAGGAGAGAGCCTCCTTTTTAACCCCCAGGGCCTGCCACTGTGGCTAGGTACTTATTTACATACTGTTTGTCCATGTTGATTCTGTTCAGAGCAGTCAGTCAATGCAAGTTTTTCCTACAACATACTCGGAACAATAAAGGCACATTCACAAAGCTATAATAATCACTCTAATTCTGTCACTCTCAGTTAGATGCTTCCTGCTGTTTGTCGTAATGTGTCTGGTTTCACTTCTGCATGAGCTTCCAGTAAAATTATGTCTGAAATTGAAACCATCCCATATGAAATGAGTCCTGTGTTTATACTGCGTCACGTGACTCATTCCAGATCACGTGCCTACAGCATGCGCTAGGGTGGATGCTCTGCGTTCGCATGGTTACCCCAGAGAAGCGTTGCGACTGGCTGTTGCTATAATCAACACCCTCCGGCTCCAACAGCAACGGCAATTAGACATATACAAGCATCAGAAGAAAGGTAACACACTTTGATCTGCTTTACATAACATAGTTTCTCCATGACAAATTCATTCTAGATAATCAGCAGCCTTATCTTTTTGAGTGTGACCATTTTAACATGTATATGAAGACATGTATATGTATATTAAAAGAAAACTGCAGGACATTTAAGAACAGCCATGTGTGCTTTTAAAATAAAAAAGAGTGCTTGTTATATAGTCATTTAAGTATTGGCATGTTGATGCATATGATCTTAATGCAAGTAAATATCTCCCGGTTTGTCCTCAGAACTGCTGCAGAGGGGAATGACCAACACCACCAATCTGGAGGGCTGGGTGGGCCACCCCCTCGACCCCATTGGCTGCCTTTTCACCACCCTCACGGAGACGTGTCGAGTGGAGGATGACAATACCATGGATACCGGAGGTACACAATTATAGGCTGTCATTGGGCTTCTGTCCTTTTACGACTCTCCGAGACGCCTTGGGCATTATTCGGTTTCTCGCTCAGCAACTGGCCTGTGTCTTTGAGAGCTTCATTCAGTCTGCTGGAGCCCCATCTCCTCGCTCTTTACAATTGCCCTCCTTTTGCAGAGCAGTGTTAAGGGGTGCTATTGTATCAAAAAGGTCATTCTGCCCACTCAGTGGTGTAAAACGTATAAAATCAATCAGCATTTGCATTCCATACATCCCTCCCAGCTCAGGCCAATGGAAAGTGTCGGCCATTGTATTCCTGTAGTGAGGAACCCACAGAGAGGCATTGTGTGCCTGAATAATACTGGCAAATGGTACTGTGACTTGGAAGAGTTTGTGCATATCTGTGCGCTTGTCCCGTCGTAGCGCTCCCCTTTTGGTTGCAGCGCTGTAGCAGTCGTGTTGGCTTGTGTGTGCGCCTGTTGTGCGTTACACTGTATGTTTGTATGTGTGCTAGAGAGCATAGCTCTTTGTTTGACTCTGTTGCACAGTTGGAAACATCTGGCATGTGCTGGGATGGGGGCGGACTCTTGGTTTTATCCAATCAGAACGTACGAAGGTCAGGATCTTAGCTTAGCAGGACCAGCAACAGCAGCTGTAGCGGCGGCAGGAGCAGCAGTGTGGAAAGCCAAAACAATGCTCTTTCTAACCCCTCTGCTTTACTATTTAGGTGGTTTACTGTATATTAAAGCACTGGATAGGACGTTATAGCTTGGTTAAATTTGGGGTGATTGTTAGATCGTTCAGCAGAGATGTTGTTTTCCAGTGTAGCAAGATGGCGGTGAACCCATTGATCCCTGTCCGTTGCCCACTGTACAAACGGGATTGGCCAGCATGATAAATTTGCCAGAGGGATTTAAGTGAGGTGGTGATGAGGGTCTAAATTCTTACCAAACAGATGGTGTTTTTCCTCAGTTTTCGTGCAGATATCCTTAGACATTGAGACTTGGTGTGTTTTTTTGTATGTTACCCAAGATTGGGGTCAGTGGGAGCTTTTATTTATTTGTTTATTTATTTAGGAGAATGTATTAACTTGATTAAATATTTTACAGAAATTTCAAACAAACTATTCAACAAAGAATCCTGAAAACGTCTCAAAAATATTAAGCAGCTCATTTTTCATCACTGTTAAGGAATTTTACTTGACCACAAATCTGCATATTAGAATAATTTCTGAAAAATCATGTCACATGAGACTGAAAATCTATAGTATAGTAGTATATTTATAGTAAGGCACATCCCGTATTTCCGAAAATTTCTTTATTGCTTTGTCTTTACAAAAAGAAGTCTGCAGCAAACTGACATTGACAAACACCACTTTGTGTCCAAATAGATTCGGGTGAGCCCAAGCCTCCGGTGTACCAACATGTGCCGGTGTGGGGATGCCCAGATGGAGGGGAGTCGTACCTGGCGCTGGCGCTAGAGGTGGCGCTGATGGGTATGGGGCAGCAGCGGCTAATGCCCGAGGGTCTATATGCCCAGGACAAGGTTTGCCGAAATGAGGAGCAGATCGTGGCCAAGCTGCAAGAGATGGAGCTGGATGACGTATTAGTGCAGACACTCCGCAAGCAAGCCATCCTCCTTTTAGAAGGTACAAACTTTGTTCTCAATATCACGTCTACTTTTCAACCTTTTGCACCCTGTAGGCCCTATCCTCCCTGTGTGAAGCTGTTTCCTCCCCTTACTGTTCTCTTGCTTTTCCCACAACCTTTTTCCCCCATGTGGATCGCTGTCTACTTTTATCTTTTCCTCCTCTAGCCTGGATATGTGTGTGTGTGAGAGAGAGAGAGAGCGAGAGAGAGAGCACTAGGCCTGTAAAAAGATCTGCAGGCTGGCCTCTGCAGTGTCCCCAACTCCCTTCCCCAAAACAGGCCACCCTGCATCTGAGCCTCCCACTGACACGCGGTGTAACCTTAGAGCAGACATCTGCGCTGCTGCTAGGGAGGACAGACTCTGTCAAAGCCCATGAGGCCTTGCCGCCTGTTTGCCTTCTCATCGTCCTCCCCAGCGATACACTCTGCTCAGATTTCTCTGTGTGTGCCCTCACTGACTCACCAGCCTCCTGTCCATCAAACCTGACTCAACCCTGCAATCTGATATGATGGACAGGGCAGTTCTGATGTGCTGTTCTCTGTCTCTCTCCGTATGTCCAGGTGGTCCCTTCAGTGGTCTGGGGGAGGTCATCCACAGAGAGAGCGTTCCCATGCACACGTTTGCCAAGTACCTCTTTACCGCCCTCCTGCCGCATGACACAGACCTGGCATACAAACTGGGCCTTCGTGCAATGAGGTGAGACTATTTTCCTCTAAATCCTAAATCCATGTGTATTAGCAATGGAGTTTTGATATGCAACTATCCTAAATGATTACAAAATCCACTTTTAGAGCTTTTTTCTCAAAATGCGGGGAGAAAAGACAAAAAAAATTATGCTTGCCTAAAAACTACTACTTTTAACAGTAGAGTACATGAAAACTGAAAACTTTGTAAGTCACACTGTCATACACCAACGTACAAAAGAGCGTGGGAGATTCTTTTCTGTCATGTTTTTTTCATGTTCATTTCAAATGTGTGCATTAGTTGTCACCTTTGTTTATTGAGCACATTTCCTCACATTAAACCGAATCTCCTCGTGATGCATTATCCCATGACTCCAGCCATATAAAGGCTCTTTGGGACCTTATTACTGTATATCAGCAACGAGGAATCATTATCCAAGTCTAGCTCATCACAGTCCTCACTAATACACAATCAATAGCACTGCTCCCTCTGCGCACCTTCTGTGAGTCTGAGCTGGTGTGGTCTAATATGTTCACTCAGGCAGGAGTAACAGAGCGTAGAGCGTATGCCTTCAATACACAGCTAGCAGAAAATAGCACCCACAGTATTAGGCTAATCATTTCTAGAAAACCGTGCATAGCAACAGAAGGTTAAGCTTATATATCTTGTTTATAGGCTATTTTGCAGTCTTATATGTGTGCCTTATTTGTATGTTTGCTGCAGGCTTCCAGTGCTGGAGTCCACGGCTCCCTCAGGTGACGTAGGACACCCTCACCATGGCATTTCCATAGTTCCCAGCAGATACCCACGCTGGTTCACGCTGGGCCACCTGGAGTCTCAGCAGTGTGAACTAGCCTCCACCATGCTTACTGCTGCTAAGGGTGAGCACTACACACTTGATCACTCGTGACGAGTCATGTGAGGTTCACTTTAAGCACACTTTTATGTGCTGTGCCGGTGTTTAGCTAAGAGAAGTCTGTGTTGTGTCATAGGTGACATGTTGAGATTGCGGACCGTTTTGGAGGCCATTCAGAAGCACATCCACTCCTCTTCCCTCATCTTCAAACTGGCCCAGGATGCCTTTAAGATCGCTACTCCTGCAGATAACCCTCCCGACATCACACTGCTCAATGTAGCTCTGGAGCTCGGCCTTCAGGTAAATCTAAATGTGTCCTTATGCTGTGTCTGTCTTATTTTGTGCATCAGTGAGTGTGTTCACATGTGTGATCCTACACCAAGTATGCATGCTGTAATCAATTTTTGCCCCGTTATCCTCTAGTTATCCTCTACTTGATATACTTTTCTCATATTCATCAAGACAGCATTTATTTGATACAGTAAAGATTCAGTAATATTGTGAAATATCATTTACTATTTGAACCTTTTATTGTCTCATTTTATATAATGGACTTGTTTTTAATCGTTTCCAGTGCTTTTATGTACACTGTGTGTATTAGTTCCAGTACACTAATCTTTTGTGTGTCTAATGCAATATGACATTTCTCTGCAGGTGATGAGGATGACTCTTTCCACACTCAACTGGAGGCGGCGGGAGATGGTTCGTTGGTTAGTCACATGTGCTACTGAAGTCGGTATGTATCAAACTGATGTTTATTATTGTTTTTTTATTGTTCATTTAGGACACTGACATGCACTTTAACGGTTGTATCTTTTTAAAATGTCACGTAAACCCTGCAGTTTGACTAAAATCCATTTTGTCAAACTAACTGACCTACATAATGCGACTGTAGCTCTTTGTCCACCATGTATGCACATTAATCGGACTACAGTTAACCTCTGCGCCTGATCCGGACAGACTTGGGTGACACCCAAAGTGTATTTAATCATTCAAATGCTCGATTGTGTCCCTGAAATTGAAGATATGTTGAATGGCTTGGGTAGTTTACTACATCCATGTAGAAAGCAAACCTTGTTCTGATTGATTCTTCTGTCTCATTGCAGGTCTAAGAGCTTTGGTCAGCATACTGCAGAGCTGGTACACTCTCTTCACCCCCACCGAAGCGACCAGCATAGTGGCAGCCACAGTGATGTCCCACAACACCATCCTGCGCCTGAGCCTGGACTACCCGCAGCGGGAGGAGCTGGCCAGCTGTGCACGCACCCTGGCCCTGCAGTGCGCCATGAAGGACCCCCAAAACTGTGCCCTATCCGCCCTCACCCTCTGCGAGAAGGACCACATCGCCTTCGAGACGGCTTACCAGATAGTCATCGACGCCGCCTCCACGGGCATGACCTACTCTCAGCTCTTCACCATCGCCCGCTACATGGAGCACCGCGGCTACCCCCTTCGAGCCTTCAAACTGGCGTCTCTCGCCATGACCCACTTGAACCTG
This sequence comes from Enteromius unitaeniatus, assembly GCA_032359435.1. Classification (NCBI taxonomy): domain Eukaryota; kingdom Metazoa; phylum Chordata; class Actinopteri; order Cypriniformes; family Cyprinidae; genus Enteromius; species Enteromius unitaeniatus. The sequence goes on from JAUMHI010000022.1 coordinate 1,460,153, forward strand.
GCCTACAACCAAGACACGCATCCGGCCATCAACGACGTGCTGTGGGCTTGTGCTCTCAGCCACTCACTGGGCAAGAACGAGCTGGCCGCCATCATCCCTCTGGTGGTCAAGAGCGTTCACTGTGCCACGGTGCTCTCGGACATTTTGCGGCGCTGTACAATGACGGCCCCCGGCTTGGCTGGCATCCCTGGCAGACGTAACTCGGGCAAGCTTATGAGCACTGACAAAGCCCCGTTGAGACAGCTACTGGATGCCACCATAAGCGCCTACATCAACACCACCCACTCCCGCCTCACGCACATCAGCCCGCGCCACTACGGAGAGTTCATTGAGTTCCTTAGTAAGGCACGCGAGACCTTCCTTTTGGCCCAAGACGGCCACATTCAGTTCGCCCAGTTTATAGACAACCTCAAACAGATCTATAAGGGCAAGAAGAAACTCATGATGTTGGTACGGGAACGTTTTGGTTGATTGCGGGGAACTCGTTCTTCTTTCATTCTTCATTTATTTAAGGCATTATTTTATTCTTCCTTTTTTTTTTTGGTCATCTTTGGAGAAATTTTAAGTTTCATTCGTTTGTTTTGATCTGTTGTCTCGTTTTTTTATTATTGTGAACCGTTCCTATTCGCTAAGTTATTCTACCAGGTCGAACCTGTGGAGGGGAGAAGAACAACTGTAATTTGGACCATTTATGTTTTTGTTTGGGCTCGTTCTTGATTTTTGTTTAATCAAGACATTGTGATAAAAATGTAAAAGTGGCACATAAAGAGAAACCAAATGATTATTGTGGAAAATTTTGAGCGTGGGGGAGGCGTTTGGTTGGTTTTGGAAGGGGCTTGAACACTCGAATCTAAACGGTCATTCCTGAAACACTCGCACACAGTGTTATTTTCATACCTCGATCGTATTTTATGGATCAGCTTTAACTCTCTCTCTTTCTCTCTCTGGAAAAGGCCTGATTTTAAGAGTGAGATGGGCACATCACCTCAAACTTAGACTCTACCGAACCTCCTACCCACGACTCGAGCGAGCCACAAGCCGTGAGCCCTCCCCTCTCTCCTATGTTTGTTTCTATCGGCTCTCCGTTCGAAAATTCAGCGCAAGGAAGACCCGTGTGCTCAGTGCTGAGTTTGAACGAAACAGAGATATTTACCCATCAATATCAGCCATATATGTTTCTCTGTTACCTCTCAGTGGAAAAACAACAGAAACAGAAACAAAAAGACTTGTGTGAGATTGAGTAGCAGTAATAATATATATGTACTAGCACTTCATTAAATTCCATCCCCTACACGACGCATTCGGATCAGCAATTACTTACTGTGTACAAATTAGGTGAATCGTATAGATGCATTGGACAAAAACAGCTATATTGGCAGAGCGAGGAATTAGCTGGCTTTAAACTGTACCGTAATATCTTCCACATTCCATGACCTCCGCCCTCCACAAGTGCCCCAGTGGATCCGAACACTTAGAATGCACTCCGCGGCTTCCATCTGAAGGAAAACGAGAAGAGAGGAAACGAGAAAAGAGATGCTCAACTCCGTTCTCAGGGAATCACTTAAAGAAACAAAACAGAAAAAAATAGTAGCATAAGCATTTAAGATATTGTAAATATGAAAGTGTCAATTCAAAAAATTGTAAAGTTATAATTATTTATGATAACTGTATGTTTTTCTTTTGGGATACTTGAATTTGTTGGGCTGGGAATGTGATGACCGTAAGAGGAAAGACTTCAGAAACATTTCTCAGGTGCTCCTGTGTACATTTCTAATTTACGGTTTTATTTGTATCCTCTTTTATTTGATTTTGGATTTTTTTTTGTAATACATTTTTGCAAGAGGGAAGCATGTAAAAAAGAAGAAAGGAGAGGACAAATGTTTATGAACAGACTATGCAGAACCACTTCACGATTCGCCCCCTCTTCACCCCGATCTTCCTCCGTCTTTTTTTTCCCCTCATTGTTTGGCTCGGGGTGGGGGGGGTAGGGGACGCTCTCCCAAAATTCAACCGTTTGTATCTTGTAAGTAAAGTAATCTGGACGAGCTTCGAGTTTGGATGGACTTTGCCTTTGATCTATGTACAACTCTTTATTTGAAGCCTTATAGTCTTCTCTGAAAGCACTGCATGTGTTTCAGGACATTGTGTTGCCAATGTCGGTGGAGTACAGCACAGAGAAAACGGACCTAACACCTTCGACTGGCCCGAACAAGGACGAAGGGGCATCTGCTATTCTATTCTCCTTCGCTTTGACACGGTCCACGTACTTTAGGGTCGTGATTATCTTGTATTGGGGCTTTTTGAGGGCAATAAGGTCTGTTTTGAGGTTGCGACTTACCATTGCCTAATTGAGACTTTGATAGATGCTTCATTAATGGCTAAATCTTGAGGAGATTTCTCTATGTTGTTGGTTAAGGTTGGTCACTTTCGTTTAAATGGTTTGCTGGTTTCCACTTTTCGTTAGATTTGTTCACAGAGGATTTTTTTTTTTCTTTAAAGTTTATAACAGTTGCCTCAACTGTGGCAACTAATGTGTTAGTCACGTTATGCAGCCTTTGTTCCTTGACCGGCTCTGGCTGGGAGCTCAGTGGACGGACCTGAGAGAAAGCTCACAGATTAGGGAATTTTCTTTTTTTCTTTCTCTTTTTTTTTTTTATAAACACATCTGCAGAATGATAATAGTGCTGCCTGTTCGATTAAAAAAAACTATAAAAATATATAAAAAAGTAAAAAAACTAAACAAAAAGGTAAAAAAACGAGCATTTTCTGTAGCTAACTAGTTGGTCCAATGGCATTGCAAAAAAATAAAAAATAACCTCCTCTGGCTTTGATTTCTCTCTTCCATACTCTTACGTGTCTGTATGTGTTAACTGTACCAGTGTTTTGATCTGTCCCTAGAGTTTAGAAGGAAAAAAATAATCGCTGGTAGAGATTGTTCACTAGTTCATCTACTGTTTGATTTTGTTTCGTTTTAATTTAAGGGAAGTGTTTGTCGCCTCTTTGTGCTACTGAATTATAAAAAGGTATCCAGTATTTGTTGCCACAAAAGTATAGTTCATCAACACTTTTTGTTTGTGCAACCTCTTGAGCTAATGTCTATAAACAAAAATTTATTACTATTTATGTAATGCTACTACCATTTTATATGATTTGTGTTGAATTTCAGTGCTTTTCTATGAATAAAGTGTGAAACACGTCTTTGCCTCTTTTTAAATGTAATGATATACAGCTAGCTCAAGTGGTGTTTTTCCTCTCGAAGCAGGAAACTGGCACATTGAAGGGCTTGTATTGTATTATTATGATTTTAATTGATTATTTCATAGATGTGTAGGTGCTAAACACATATATGAGACTTGTGAAATGGTAACATTTACTGCTATTGGGGCTGCAAATAAGTAGAATGTTGTTCTTTTGAACTTGTTCTTTTCTATTTATCCAATGCATTTTTTAAAAGAAATATATTGGGAGTTTTTTTTACAAATAAAATATAGTGCAAAATTCACTGCCTTATAATTATAGGTTTCTATCTGCTTTCTGAGCAGTTTTGAGATATTGAGCTTCAAAGGTTTAGCATTCCACATAGTCTAAATTCTGTAAAGACCCAAAATTTTCACAGCTGTTCAAAAGAAACCTCAAGTTGCCACAGAATATGAATATGTTAATAACTCAAATTTGATAAAAATGGAACGTTTATAGTGAACCTTTTTCATGTTTCTGGGTTTCTCAGAAGTGAAAGTCATCATAGTTGACCAGAAAACCAGTGAATGATAGAGTACCACAAATATATACTTTTTGCATTCCCATTTGCTTAAATAGCAGAAGATAGTGTTTTCATGATTTTTAATAAAAGTAAAAAAAGTTGAGAGAGACTAACATCTGTAGTCAAAGAGAACAATATTAAATTTACTGTCCCTCCCATTGATGCTGCATTAGCAAAAATATATTTTTTTGTAGTTTGATGG
>JAUMHI010000022.1:1479323-1497696 GCA_032359435.1 Enteromius unitaeniatus
ACTGCTCTCTCCTTCTATTCCTCTAAGAATCCTGAAAACAGTTTCACAAAACCTGTGAACCTGTGAAAACTGTGAATAACTGTTTTCAACATTGATAATATTAAGAAATGAAACATTAATTAGCATATTAGATCTAATCACATGACACTCAAGTTTGGAGTAATGGCTGCTGAAAATTCAGACATTGTAGGAATAAATTACATTTTAAAATAGAAAAACGTTCTTTGAAACTGTTGTAATATTTCACAATATTTTACTGTATTTTCGAAGGATAAAAGAATAGTAGGGTAGTAGTGCATATGCACATGCATGAGTTCATAAATTAGGGAGTTAGTAGTGTAGATTACAGTAAATCCACAGTTCACAGTTTTTTTCTACTTCAGAAGTGGGTGTAGTCGTATTTCTCACAGAATTTTCAACAGGGTAAAAGTTGCTTTAACAAAGGGAAAATGATGGTGTCTCACTTCCCCATTGGCATCCTCTTTCACTCTCTGAAACTGGATGTGCAACTACCATTTGGTGCTGTCTCACCAAAAATTCGATTCTAGGCAATTTTAAAGTCCTCAAAACTTTAACAAATATTCTTCCTTAGATTTAGTTTTTGTCTTTTGGAATGTCTTTTCAAAGCAGTTAGTTATGACTGTAAACACCTGCACAGCATTTTGTTTCATTTGTTACCTCAGTATTATTATGGTTGTCGCACAATATAGAATTTCTATCTTAAACCAAGATATATAAATCGAATGATATTGTTAATTAACGAGAAAATGGCTAACAACATGATTTCTTTCTTTTTTTAGCACACAGACAATAGAATCTGTTCCTCTTTTTCTTCAACTAATGGAAAAAGTGATGTCAACCTCATGACGCAAAAACCTGTAAAGTTACCCCAGAAATACGGAAATGGAGGGCTAAAAGGCTACTAGTTCATGTCTTGAACAAATATATGTACCTGTGCAGAAAAATCTATTAGCTTCGGTAACTGTACTTTGGAGCCAGGTGAACTTTTCAAGAAATCCAATAAGCTTCCTGTAAAAGAAGAAACAATCCGTTATATAAAATTTGCTGAGAATGCAATTTATCTCCAACTGTAAATAGTTCTCTAATTATAACCACTGAAAGAGTAGCTCTTTTAGTATAGGGACCAATTCTCACTATTAACTAGTTGCTTACTAGCATGCATATTATTAACATAATGGCTGGTTATTACATATGGTTAGCACATATTCTGCATGACTATATTCTACAGCTCAAATCATACTCAACACCTAAACTTAACAGCCACCTCACTGTTAATAAGCAACAAATTAGGGGTTTATTGAGGCGAAAGTCACAGTTAATGTTCTGTTAATAGTGAGAATTTTACTTTAAAATAAAGCGTGACTAATATTTCTTGTACCATTTGCCATGAACTCAGTGATGATGTAGATGGGCTCGGTTTTGGTGACCACAGCATAGAGCCGTACGAGTCTGTCATGCTGTAAGGTTTTCATCAGATTGGCCTCCTCTAGGAAAGCCTCCACTGACATTGTGCCCTGCTTCAGTGTTTTCACCGCCACTTTTGTGCTGTTGTTGTAGTAGGCTGCGAACAAAAAAAAACCCAGAATGAAACCTGTCACTGCTCGGTGGTTTTCAATAATCTTCCTGTTCCAGCGCCACAGTCATAGTCCAGCCACAAAACAGCGAACTAAAGGCTCACACGAAACCTATAAACTCAACCATGCAACAAAGAATTTATCAGTATAGACGTAGGAACTGTCAGTTGGCCCTAAAAAACCTTTTATAGGAACTGACTCCTCTGTATCCTCACATTTTCTCGTGAAGGATCTTATGTAACTCTGCTGTCCATAAACTGCATTTCTCAGCAGTGATGACACATGTGAAGGACTTCTTTTGTGTGCTCTCGTCCCTGCTCTCTCAAAATGAGTTTCATGCTAATCATCTACTGCACATGGGATGCCCAAATGTGCATCTTAGCCATTTAAATTGAATCATTTTGCGGAGACGTAACAAAGCGGGGGGCGCCAAACAGAAGGAAGTCTTTCCGTTAAGTGCGTCTGTCACCATACGCACTTATAGTGTGTTTAAGGTCTGGTAACGCAGTGCCAATAAGGTCACGGGGCGCCAAAGGAAACATCTTGGCCATGGACAGCCAAGAGCCATTTGTATATTTTCTAAGGCCGCTTCCTGCAATTCATCACGTTGCCAGAAAAGGAAAAAGGCACATGAATAATAACGAAATCCAAATGCAAATCCTGTGTCAGTTGCATAGCAGCTTCCTCCTCAGATCTGACTGATAAGAGTCTTGTGTGTGCCGGGTCTCTGTGTACTATCAGTCTGAGCTATAAGGGAGCCATTCATGCCAGCCAGAAGCCGCAGCAGGAAGACTGGAGATTTGAATGCGAGTTGTCAAAGCTTTTATGGCTCAAAGAATCAGATAGTAATAATACTCAGTGTTCAAAGAAGGTTGATTAATTGATACAAACACTGAAGGATGTCACTTCTAAGCCCACTGAAACGCTACATTAAACACTGTTTTTCTTTTTAACAAGCGCTTGGGGGATCTTAGAGACAGAGAGAATTTGAATAACGCGACCACAAAGAAGAGAGCGGTAGTTTTCGGTAGTTAAGCCAAGCTGAACTTTTAATGGACTTCTGATGAAGGAAACACTCTATGGCTAAATGCATGTTTGTGACTTCAGGCAAATTCCGGATCTTTTGTAAATCACTGTGAAGCTGAGGGGGTTTATTTTCTTAACTCACCCATCCACACCTCTCCAAACTGCCCTGCTCCGAGCTTCTTCACCATCTTTATGGATTCTTTAGAGATTTCCCATGCATCTTTGTCCCACGGTTTCTGTGCTTTTGGCTTCTCGCAAGGTTTCTCTAGTTTTCGACACAATCCGTCTGGTTGTTCTGTAATAAAATGATGCACCTCCTTCTTATTTTACCAAACCATACATAAACACATATGTATCATCATATATTATAAATGATGTATTAGATCATATAAACCATAACATTATATATATATATATATATATATATATATCTTATATATACGTATTAGTGCTGTCAAACAATTAATCGCATCATAATATATGTATGTGTGCAGGATATATTTGTTATGGATATATAATTTTATATTTAAGAGTTAATTAAACTCAGTTCACATGTAAGCAAATACTTTGTTTTTCTATTATATTATATACTTACTGTGGTAATGTTTTATCATGCTTTTGATGTCATTGAATGTGATTTTTGGAGAGATGTAGTAGCCACCATTATCCAGAGTCCTTATTTTATAATGTTTAACAACATCCAACCCCTGTGCGTCCACATCTCTGATCGACAGTGAATAACTTCCTGTTCACAACAAAGTAGAATATGTTAAACAAAGTGATACTACCTTAAAAAATGCACTAGTAGACAATAAACAGTGTGCACCTTTTGAGGTTTCGCTTTCCCGTATAAGATAAGACCCAGGTTTGTTAGCAGGAGCCAGCAGCTGCCTCTCGGCATCCTTCCGTGTGATATCTTTGAAGAACCATCTAAATAGCGTTCACGGTAAATCCAAATATACAAAGATGAAAAAACATAACGTGATAGAAAAACAGTTAACACTTGTACAGCAACTCATCAAATTAAGCTGCACTCACTCTTCTGTCTCTATAGTGTCTGCTTCTGCAACATAGTTTGAAGGAATGAATCCTTCCTTTCTTGTGGTCAATGACTTTGCCTTCCACCACTCTCCATGCCTGTAAAAATATATCATACTTACACAGAGCAACAATAACATGAACAGCCCCCCCCCCCAAATTAGATCATGACATTTACTTACTCTTCAAGAATCTTTAACCGCTCTCCTTTTTTAAAGCCCAGATCATCAGCATGTATGGCATCATATGGATACAAAGCAATGGCTATTTTTTCCTTTTCTGTATTAAACAAATAAATATTTGACAAAAAACCCTCCAAAGCTACAAAGGAATAAGAATGTTGAATAAAGCTCATTAGATCTACCTTCCATCTTTTGGAAGACCTGACCAGGCAGCAGCCCGGGGGGCTGATTATTCTGAGAAAAGAAAACAATTTCAGATAATCGTGATATAATCATGAAAATGTTTTAAAAGTATTAAAAACCCCTTCTCTTTATAGTCTATGAAAGTCAAAACAGTAGAGTTAACCTTGATATGACGAGATGCCCCTCCCCCCCATCACTACTCACTACTTACTATATGAGGCTTATAGGAGGTTGGATCTCTCACATATACAGTTTGGTCAGTACGTACTGGCTGCTGTTTGTTCCCTTCAAGCACACCTCCATTTTGGTCACCATCCAACTTGGATTTTTTACAACCCATGTTTCCTGCAAGAAGATGATTAACCATTGTAATTTACTGAAATATGAACAAAAAAGAAAAAAAAAACACACAAAAACATTAAATATTTTATGATACTATTACATCAAAATAACTTTAGAGCGCACTGCATAATTATACCTATGCGATACGTCTTCCATAACTATATACGTCGCTGCTTCAGTATAGATAACTAATATTGATTCAAATGACGCAGAGAAGATCCCAGATCCATGCTCTTCCTCTGAACACAGATATAAATGGCAGCTACAACACCAAGTTATTTGATTGAAATGCTTATTAATATTTATGAATGCACATTTTTATATTTGTAATTTAAATATTGGATGATTGATACGTAAACTGATTTTTTTTTATATATTATTGTATTACTGCTTTGAAAAACAATATTACAATGTAATGAAAACATTATAAATTATTAAATATATAATTCAATAAATAAATAAATATATAAAGTGATTAATAAACCATAAACTATTATTATTATTATAATGACATAAAAAGGGGTTGAATACATTTACAGAGTGGACATTAACTTTAATATTCTGACATATCAAGACATATTTCATGATTACTACAATTTTGTGTCAAACATTACATTGTTTTGTTAAAACTATTAAAAACAAGTTTTATTCTTTAAACTAACATAAAATTCAGCAACATATATTACAATTCTTGTTGTCAATTCTGACATGTGTTGTTAACCAAGTAGGCCAGCTCTCGGTATAAGATCGCCAGTACATTTTAAGAGGGATCATATGAATAACAATATGCCCTCAAAATAATAACACACCCTTTTTACATGGTACAAAGGAATACGGCAGCTTGGTAGGTCAGGTGAACATATCATAGAAATGCCCTAATAAATATAAATCATCAGCCAAGAGCTATTTAAGATTAGAGTTTCATGGGGAAGAAACCAAGGAATTCCCCTACAGAGGATATGTCCTTTGCTTATTCTCAAAGCTGAGTATTAGGGAGAAGTAACAATTTTCTTTGTAGGGGTCATAAATACTGGACCTTACCAAAGCAAAAACAGCAGGACTATGAAGAGGAAATACATGTACCGTAAATCTCTTGGGCAAGAGACTTTATATCAATGAGTAGCAAATGCTGAATTACTTCATTTCCTTTTCACGAGGTGAGACTTCAAGGAACAATTAAAAACAGATATAAAAATACATAGATAGACAGATGAAAGAACGAAATACTAAAATAAACCTGAAACTTGTTTTAAAAACGCTATTTGATAAAAAAAATTAATACATCTAATATTTTGACCTGGCATTGTCCTCCCCAGAAAAGATTCTGACCAGATTGTTCGACATTCTTTCCACATCCTTTGGTATTTCAGGAAATGTTTAACACTGTTGCCTTTTGACCACAGCTCATGAAGTGGCACAAAACAAAACAAAACAAAACAAAACAAAACAAAACAAAACTCCTTGTGATGACTGAAATACAGTAATAAGGATGAAAGTGTGGTAAAAAGCGCCGTCCATTGTCCTGAAGGCGAACTGTTATTAAAGCTGGTTAAACTTGTGCTATTGGTATTGAAATTGGTCGTCCTGCACTCTACTGATGTGGCAGTATTTTTAGATATCAGCAGGAAACTAGTAGCAAGGCAGTACTAGATTAATGCGAGAGTAAGCAGGCCACTGGGGCTGCACTTCCTCCTCTGACCAGCGTCTCTAGGGTGTTCAGTAAGGCAGGAAAGACAGACGCACAAAAGACCTCTACCCTCCTACTGAGTTTCAGTGCTATATGCTCCTCGTGATCATCTTGGTGATTGATGGAACTCAATCTAGGCTATTTAACTCTGGTTTTTGTAGCCTGCAGATTCAGAAATTTGAGAAAGGAAGGACAAAGCAAATGGAACGTACAGAGAAAGGTGTCTCTGGAACAACTCAGGTCAAGTGTCATAGTGTAAAACCTCAGCACAATCAGCTCAAAATAAAATGGGAGGCATGGCGTGCGATAACGGCTGACCTTTACGTAAAGCTGATATGTTTTACATGTTATTTTCATGCCATAAAATGGAAAACAAACACAATATTTGAATTGTTATAATGTCAATTTCCTATAAATATAGCATGATTTTCCTATCACACCTGATGAGAAATAAAAATAAATTCAGATGACAGACAACTTCATAAGAAATCTGAGTTCAACTCTCTGACAAGTAGCCTATCTTAGTGCATAGTGTGAAGCATTTTGGGCACCTATCTGACACTCTTTAGCAGACTATTGAGATACTCAAGTGTTTTTCTTGAGAGACAGACTTTCTTTGTGCTGTTGAGGATTAGGGATTTCTTTTTCCTATGGGAAATGTTGATTTGTAATGTTGTGCGTGATCTTTCTAAAACTCACTCCAAGACATAAATGATCAGGTGAAATTAACGAGTTAATAATTATTCAGATTTTACAGCCAGCGTTTAAGTAGGAAAACGAATCAAGGCGAACCGGCTTTTTCTATTTTGGCAGCTGAAAGATTCCATCAAAACGCATTCACATAATGTTGAATGGAAATATAAACATGTTCGTATACAAAAAAAAGATACGGATAACAGCTTTGTTGATATTGACACATGTGCAGGTAAAACGTTACATCACACATATTTGCTCTAACGCCATTACAACAGAAGAACTTAAAACGGACGTCTACCTACCTGTCAAATGTCAGAAAAAGTGGTAAACTCTCATTTAAAAGGGAAAGTTTCTGAACGAAATGAGCGTCGTTTGCGCGCGCTGTTCTGCTCATTGACGCGACGCAAACAGAATGAGGAACCAGACTGGACGACTGCTGCTTTTACTGCTCTTTCAACTTCCTGGTACAGCATTTAACATGCTGATCAGAGTTCTGTTTTATTTGTTTGCATACATCCACTCCATTACGCTTGTCAAGTGTCAAGTGCGTGTAATATTCTGGGGAAAAAGGTATATGGTGTAGTCTCACATGACGTGGTCACTATTCATCACTATTCAGCTGAAGAGTGAAATTGACCTGTATATAAACGAGCAATCAATATTAAAGTTTTTCTAAACATAATAAATTCAAATATCTGTAACTGTACAAACACCGCACTGTAAGATAGACAGATAAACAAAAACCGGTGTGTCTTTAAATGAACTTTAATAGGTCAATATCAATGCTGAAAAAAACCCAGATCTGAGTTAAAATAAACATTATACTAGCAGCATCACAAAAACACATCAAATGTACATTTTATGTAAAAATCATCAACGGCTTTACAAAACTGTAAACGTAGATACTGTGTACAAATACAATTTAAGTGCTGGAATTAGAGCTAGCAAGACTGTCAAAGATCAAAATAAAAACGCTCTTATGTTTTTGACTTAATTAAGTCGCCAAAGTATGCAGTAATTGTTTTCAGTTTGTTGTTCAGAAAGTTCTGCTCCACTTCCACCTTCCCACCTGGGCCGGCGAGCGACGCAATCTGCACAAAGTGAGTGAAAGATAGAAAGAGGAGGGGTATGAAGAGAAAGAGGAAGAAAAAAAAAGAAAAAAAAAAAAAAAAGAGGCAGAGCAGGTGTGAGATACCGTCACAGGCGGTGTGGTCATTAGTTGGCAATATCAACATGTGATTATAGTATAAACACAGTATCTGGGTTTAGGGAAAACGGTTGTTAAATTCAATCACACTAATACACGGTGTTTAACCTTACAAACAGTTATGAGCAAAAGGTAATGATGTATTTACTTTAGATATTAGTGAAAAGATTTGCTACACTCAAACACAGAATGCTCCGGAAAGTAGTGTGGTTTCAAAAGGTGCAACCACATAGCACCAGACACCAAGACCTTTCAGACAAATCATTATACAGCTGCAACTGAAAGTCGGAGGCACTAAACTAAACCCAGGAGTGCATTCTGTGAAAATAACTCTATTTCTGATTGAACAATAAGAAGATTTTAGCGAATGGACTTTGACACCAAGTTTATCTTGAGTTCCCGGACACGTTAAATTACAACCGAAACTAAATATACAGCCAAGAATGTGTGTACTAATATTAAAATCAGATGACTTCATCCAGGCCTTGACCAAAATAAAATTAGTTTTCTGCTTTTCACTGCCATGTGTGATAACACTTACACATCCATACACTAGCATACATCCCCTTTAGAAAAAGAAATATGTTAAAATGTATTTAGAAAAACATTAATTTAATGTAAATGCATTTACATATTTATGTGCACTTTTGCAAAACTGGTATATTTAAAGCCTGCTCAATTGGAAAAACTAATTCTGTGCTTGATGCACATTCATTTTGTGGAAGTAGTGCTGAAGTCCAACTAAAGTATACTTAAGTTTATCTGAAGTGCAGCTATTGCATGTATACCTCAGGTTCACTTTAAATGAGCAATGATTAATCACGATTAATTGCATCCAAAATAAAAGTTATTGTGTATAGAATATTGTGTATATTGTGTAAGAAAATATAAATTTAAAAGTAAAAATTTTAAAGAAATTATTCAAGTATACAATTAAAGTGTTACCTGTTCCATGTCTGCGTTTCGAGGAAGAAAATAGACGATGTTGTGCGAAATCATTTTTGACAACCTGAAAATTTCAAATGTATATAGATAAGGAAGTTGGAACAGGCGGTTTGAAGCAACCTGACCAGATACATTAGAAAGTATAAATTCTACAACGAGCAGAAAGGAACTGCTGAGAATATAGTCTAGAGTTTATGAAAGGATATCCATCAGGAGTCATCATGGTCTTGATGTTGAAGACGTCAGCACTGAGGTACTCTGGTCCTCCCCACGGGGGACTGAGGAAAACCATGTCTCCTCGCAGGCACGGAGCCAACTGCAGGAAGTCTCCCTGCACAAACTCTATCTGATGCGCCACACCGTACACTTCTGCATTGTGCTGTGCCAGAGCCAGCCGGACAGGGTCGATATCGATGGCGATTACTGGATGTCAGGAGGAGAAAAACAAATTCGCATTTAAAAGGGTCAATGACAAACAAGAGTGGCCACAATTAAAGAAATACGAATAAAAAAAGTTTAGTATTGTTTTTTTTGTATTCATGTTGGTTTTGATACAAGAAACATGTTATTTGTAGACTATAAGATAAACATCAAGTATATATTTAGTTAACCCTGTGAATACAAGCCAAGTAGAATACACACCTGTTCAAACATTTGGTGGCAGTATGAAAAAAAAAATACTTTTTTGAGCAAGGACCAATAAAAATGATCAAAAGTGATAGTAAAGACATTTATAGTGTTACAGAAAAATACAAATAAATAAATGCATTCAACTTGCATTCAGAATGATTTTTATACTAGAGGCTGTAAAAGATGCTGAAAATTTTGCTTTGCCATCAAAAGAATCAATTACATTTTAAAATATAAAAAATTAGAAAACATTCATTTTAATATTGCATAATATACATTTGTACTGTGTTTTTGATCAAATAAATGCAGCTTTGTTAAGCATTTGTATCTTGATAAACATGAATGAATTGTGAATATTTCTAAACATTTTGAATAGCAAAAAACAATACAAAAATATCTAAATGAATTTTAATCTGGAAATGAAAAACATAACATCTGTGGTTTGCATTTTTAATTATTTTAACCAAGAATGTGATGAATGTATAATGTATGAATAAAAATAAAAATAGTGCTGTTTTTTTGGTTTTTACTTTTTTACATATTTTTTTTTTTTTACAACATTATATGGTCAATCTCACATGCTAAAATAGATAGATAAATGAATATCAGATGGTTTATTAAGACAATGGAAAAGATATATTGTTGTTAGCATGGTAGGACTTGCGTTGGCATGACAGTATGAAATGCAACTGTACCTCTTTTACCAGTGAGGGCAAACTGAATAGCATTGCCACCCACACCACAGAAGGCATCTATAATGAGCTCCATGCTGAAGCTGTCCTGCGCTCTCAGAGCAATGTGCTCTGCTATCTTCTCAGGAGTCACTGAGAACCAGCCCTCTGTGGACAGAACAATTATGCACAGCACAATTTATATGAGAAGCAATAGCTTGTATCAGTTCAAACATTTTTTTTCCTTCTTAAAATATTACGATTACATTACTCAGATTGTAGTTAAACCTAAATGCACCTTTTTATTAAAAATGTGGTTGATTTTTTAAAAAATATTGTCCACCAGAGGGAGTCTGCAGGTTTCATTTTCTATTTGAGGAGCTGAAGCTTTGCTCTGCTTACGTCAAACACAGTCTCCCCTCTCTCAATATATAGCTTTGCTCCATATTAGGAGGAGCCTCTGGTGACAAAAGGATAATCTCTTTTTTTGGTGTGTTAATTCATCATGTGATCCCAGAAAACCGTATCTTTCCAGAAGAAGCTGTACAATCCGTTCAAAGCGTTTAAGGTATGATGACCTTAAAGCAGACTCCCTCTGTATCTCCAAGCAGTTTATCATTCGTGAAAGCTGTGACACTTTAAAACATGGCCTCAGATACTGGATCTTAATGTTTGTAGGGTGTTGCATGCATCTGTGAGAGAGAGCCGAGGCAGAAGCAGTCAGAGAGCACTGAGAGAGTGGAGTTTAACAGAGCATGTCCTCCTCTGATTCTGTGGAGACCAACACCATCTGCTTTTAGCCTCTACAAACGCATCTCTGTTTTTCCGCCTCTCGAATTTCTCTCTCCACTGAGAATAGAACACCTGCTAAAGTAACAATCACTGGTCTGGAGCAACCACGTTCAGCACTTCCTGTTTACAGTGTGAGGTCCGGACAGCGGGCAACACCAAGAGCTCGTACAGGCCAGTACAGGTGCCCCCCCGAGTAAAAAGAGCTTGCTTTGCTAAGCGCATATACCATAAGGTGTAACTCAAATTTGCATGAGACCAGAAAAAGGACCAAATGTTACAGAAAAACACACAACAAATAACTCTATTGGTGTCATTCTCTACAGTAGTTGCAGTTTCCATCTGTAAAGGTTTCAAAACCAAAATGTACCACATTAAACCGATCATGCTACACAGATTAAAGAAGTATATTCTTTTACATATAATTCAAGGTCAAAATGAATCAAATTAAATATACTTAAAAATTCTACATTTATTTATAAAAAATATTTAAATTTAATAAGTACATTCTAGATTATAGATATACATTATAGCTGTTGCCATCTAAGTGAGTGACAACTGACTTTTAAACAGTTTTCTTCCTTCAAATAAAAAACAAACAAAAAGTAAACCAAACTTTACTTTAAGTCACATTCTGAATTATATTAAGCAAAATCATTAGCACAAGTTTTTTTTATCATTTCCTTTTTGACTCTAGACTACTAGTTATTGTTGGATAACCAACTTTTTTTCCTTGTTCAATATCCTGTCACATCAGAGTAAAATGTCTTGTGAATTTCATGTTGACTTGAAATCCTTCACCTCTGCGGCCTCTGAAATGGTAATGCACGCCAGTGCCCTTTAGTGGGGTCGCATGCTGATAAAAATCCCTCCAAATTTCCTCATTCCATTTAAAAGTCTGCATCTTGACTGGCATAACGTTGACGTCATAGCTGTGTTTGTTGTTTGGTGAGTATCACAGTAGTAAAAAGAGCGGGTTTGCATCTCTGTAGCCCTGAGGTAATCCCCCTACTCTTTATGGAGGAGGGTTTGGGAAATACACAATTCAGCCCACGCTCTTGATCTACCATCCCTCGCCTCTGTCCAATCAGGGCTACTGCCTCTGTTGACATGAATAAGTGAATAGATACAAGGCTCTGATCTCACTTTCAAACAGAATTCCAGATGCTTAGTGAAAGAGTTATGATCCCGAAAGCAAGAGAGACGTATAAAAACATATTAGTCATGGTACTTTGGAGAATTTTAAGAGAAATCTGCCGTCCATGAGGAGAGTTTTTCCAATCCCACATAACAGGACCTTTCAGGGTACCACAAGGAAAACCGATGATTAAAAGCCATGTTGCCCAAAATCAGCCCTATTAAAAACTAAATCCTAGGCCAATACTACAGTTATGTCAGACAATTTAACTAGGAAAGTGACTTAGGGTAAGCAACATGAGACATTTAACACGTATAAAAACTTTGTTGGAGGTATTTTAGTAAAGGTCTAAAGCTCTAAAGGTTGAACTCCTGATGTCACTATATGACTATTTTAATAATGTCCTGTCTATGGGAGGGCCAGAAAGCTCTTGGATTTCATCAAAAATATCTTAATTTGTGTTTCGAAGATGAACAAAGGTCTTGTGGGTTTGGAAAGATATGCGTAATTAATGAAAGTATTTTCATTTTTGGGTGAACTATCCCTTTTAGACATAAGAAAATGTATATGCAGAGAATATTCCTTCAATACAAGATTGAATGATTTATAAATGTATTTTGTCTTACTTTACTGGCAGACCTTTTCCAGATGAGCATGATTTCACCAAGTACAAGATGTTCCTAGATCAACATTCTGGTTGATCCTTGACCAATGTTCCCCCTGATTTTAGGCATACGGTTTGGGTAGGGTTAGGTTAAGGGGTAGGGATTAAGTGTAAAGATACAATTTACAAAAAGTATTTTAAAACAAAACATACATCAACTAAAACTCCGTTTACAAGATTAGACAAGCAAAAAGCTATTAACTGGCAGGTTTATGTTGAGTTTAATACACTGTGTCCATTATGAAAGTGACCCACTTTGCAGACAGTGGTGGAGAGGAGAACACAGGTAAAGCACCAGAGTTAAAGGTTGTCCTCCTTGGAGGCTGAACACTCTATTTGTGTAAAGTGTAGTGTGGGGAAAGAAAAGAACGCTCTCCTGAGCGCTCTAAAAGCTGCCTGCTGCCTTGCTCTCACTTGCTGCCTCTCGCTCGCTCGCTGTTTCCCTCCCTTTCTCTCTGGTCTGACGCAGGAGATATGAGGGGCTCTGTGTCTAGCGTCAGCACACACACTGCAGACAGAGCCAGCGCAGTCAGACAGCCCACACCATCAGCTGCTACAACCTCACACTGACATCATCCTCTGTCCCTCGCTTCTCAATGGGTCCCACTTTTTCTTATTTAAAGTCACTGGTTTTACTGTGAATGATTCATTGGGGTACGTTATTCCAAAAAGATTATGTATATACACTAAAGGATTATTAGGAACACCATACTAATACTGTTTTACACCGTACGGTGTTCAATAGAAATGTTGGCCCATATTGATAAGATAGCATCTTGCAGTTGATGGAGATTTGTGGGATGCACATCCAGGGCAACGAAGCCCCCGTTCCTCCACATCCCAAAGATGCTCTATTGGGTTGAGATCTGGTGACTGTGGGGGCCATTTTAGTACAGGGAACTCACTGTCTTGTTCAAGAAACCAATTTGAAATTATTCAAGCTTTGTGACATGGTGCATTATGCTGCTGGAAGTAGCCATCAGAGGATGGTGGTCATAAAGGGATGGACATGGTCAGAAACAATGCTCAGGTAGCTTGTGGCATTTAAACAATTGGCACTAAGGGGTGCCAAGAAAACATCCCCCACACCATTACACCACCACCAGCCTGCACAGTGGTAACAAGGCATGATGTATCCATGTTCTCATTCTATTAACGCCAAATTCTGACTCTACCATTTGAATGTCTCAACAGAAATCGAGACTCATCAGACCAGGCAACATTTTTCCAGTCTTCAACTGTCCAATTTTGGTGTGCTCGTACAAATTGTAGCTTCTTTTTTCTATTTGTAGTGGAGATGAGTGGTACCCTGTGGGGTCTTCTGCTGTTGGCCCATCCACCGCGTGTTGTGGCTTCACAAATGCTTTGCTGCATACCTCGGTTGTAACGAGTGGTTATTTCAGCCAAAGTTGCTCTTCAATCAGTTGGAATCAGTCAGCCCATTCTCCTCTGACCTCTAGCATCAACAAGGCATTTTCGCCCACAGTACTGCCACATACTGGATGTCTTTCCCTTTTCACATCATTCTTTGTAAACCCTAGAAATGGTTGTGTGTGAAAATCCCAGTAACTGAGCAGATTGTGAAATACTCAGACCGGCCTGTCTGGCACCAACAACCATGCCACGCTCAAAGTTGCTTAAATAACCTTTCTTTCCTATTCTGACATTCAGTTTGGAGTTCAGGAGATTGTCTTGTCCAGCACCACACCCCTAAATGCATTGAAGCAACTTCCATGTGATTGGCTGATTAGATAATTGCATTAATGAGAAATTGAACAGGTGTTCCTAATAATCCTTCAGGTGAGTGTATATATAAACATATATATATATATGTGTGTGATGTTCATTTGCCAGTGACGCCACTTACAAAGGCTGTGCAAGCAGTTGGCTATTTGGTTGGTTTCCTCATCCAATTAGTTCCCAGCAATTAAGTCAAATCCTCCTCTAGCTATATTTTTTGGATTGCTAAATATCCTTGTTCAGTCATCATTATCTGTATAAAATTGACACGGAGAAGAATTAGGGCTGGGTAATATATTAAATACTTGTTGTAATTATGTAAAATGAACACCAGTGTTTCCCACACATAGCGCCACATATTAAATTCCGACCGCCACAGATTCAACACCGACCAAAAAAAATGAAAAATCAATACCGACTGTCACATATTGCGTTTTGTTATTCTTTTGTACGCTATTTAAAACATGCAGCGAATTTGTTCAACTGCATTTCCTTTTCCTGCTCTCTCTTCATCTGTCACTCACGCGTCTCTCCCTCACACACACACACACACGCACACAGCCCCTTCCCCTCCGTGCACACCACGTCTGTGGAGAGAAGACGACTGGCGAAAGGTTGGTATCTCGTGAACACTTTTAACACACAATCACAGATTAGTGATTTTTTTAGTGAAGTTTGCGGTAAAATGTAGGATAGCCTAGTTGGGTTGTCGAGGTCAAAACACTATATGGAGCAGCTGTGAATCAAATAAACGTATTATAAATTATGCCCCCCCACACATTGCCTTCAAACCTGAGGGAAACACTGAATACTGGTGACAACGAGTTAATTTTATCTGACAATTTGACCCCTTTATTGTCATGTCTTTAAATGACTTGAAACAGACAAACATAAGCATTAGGGTTTGCCGCAAATCATTTCAATTAATCTATTCATAACTCAATTATTAACGTGCGTAATCATTAAGAAGTGTTCACTAAAATCTCTGCAGGGCATATTTTTATCCATTAAAATGTTTATTTCTATGCTTGTGTGCCTATGCTGTATTTTTGGCATTGTTGTATTGATGCACACGTGATGTTAGGGATGTTAAATATGGTCTTGCAGAATGTGTTTTATAAGTATACAATAAATTTTAGATTTTGCAGATTTCCGAAGAATAAAGAATTTCTAGTTCAACAGGTTGTGATCAATGACAAAGCGTGACAATAAGCACTACCCTGCCTTTTTGTTAGAAGTAGAAGAGGCTTAAGAGAAAATAAAGACAAAAGCAAATAAAGTCAGCACTGATGTAACCTACTACGGTCAAGTTCTGAATAAATCAAGTTAAATATAAACTATATGACCAGCAACAAATAAAAGATGCATGACACCATGAATGAGTGGACATGAGTCGGATGGATTGTAGCTTTGTGCTGACTCACCATGGTCCAGTCTGATGCCCTCATCGAACCTGGAAAACAGACGGTAGCGTTGTGCCCAGTACTTGGCCAGCTCAGGTTCTGCTGCAATCTCAGGTGGCATCTCCACATCCTTTCTCCTTTTCCGGGTCCTTCTCTTGTTCCTTTTAGAAGCCTGCACTCTCTCTGCTGGGAAAGGCAACAGTATGATTATGTCCAATTACCTCGAACAGCAAATGAGAAGCCTAACTGTGTTAATAGCTGGCTTGCATGTTACACAGACTGTGATTATCTCATTTGTATCATGTAAAAGCAGGGTGCTAAATGCTGACCTCCCTCAGCGTCTTCAGGAGCATCAGGGAGTAAGAAGTCAGGGATGTCTAAGGGCTGCAGCTCTCCTCGGGGATCTGAATCGCTGTCCTGTCTTTCTTCGGGCTCTGGCTGAAAGTTCTGCTGATATTTCTCAATTTTTTCACATCTTATGCTGAGCTGAGAAGTCTTCTCGCACTCTGTTTCATCAGTTTTTTCCACGTCTACCTTCCATGTAGGTAGACTTCCATCTTCTGCTCTCTCACACGGCTCAGTTAGGGCTTCGGGCATGGAGATTGGAGTCACCTCAGCAGAGTCAGCATCAGTCTGAACCTGCTGAAGGAAACTCTGGACCTGTGAGGGTATGAGACAATATAGCGCTTTTTAATCATTTTAATAGGCAACATTTTCTTCAAAGCTGCTTTGGAACAAAATATATCACTAAAAGGCTTATGCAAATCAATTGCATAAGTTTTCAGAAATTATTATTTTACATTGTGATATTTAGGAAGAAAAAATTATCAAATGATCAGCGTTTTTATGTTTAGTCTCTTATGCTCACTAAGGCTGCATTTATTTGATGAAAAAAAACAAAATAAAAACAGTAATATTGTGAAATTTTCCAGTATGAACAGAAAGTTAAAAATTACTTTTATTTGAAATAGAAATCTTTTGTAACTATGCAAACGCCTTTAATTACATGTTTTTATTAATGTGGTGTCCTTGCTGAACAACAACAAAAACAGTAATTTTAAAAACAAATAAATAAATTAATAAATAGGAAAAGACTAAAGCACATTTGGGGTCCTTGGAATTTATTTATTTATTTTACTGCTTTGTCTCCACCAAAGGCTTATTAATCAATGTAGTTAAAAAAATAAAATAAAATAAGTGGCAGACATAAGCTTACATTACAATAGAAACTAAATGATTTAATGATGGGTCCCTGACATTAAAAAGTAAACGCAGCCTTCGCAAACACAGCAAAGAGCAGCAGAACTGCAGACCTCAATGTGATAAAAGAGGCTCCAACAAAGTCTTGTTTAGACATCCATCCAGAAAAGATACGAATGGTAATGTCTGATGCAATAAAGTTTTCATCCTCTACCAAATCAATTTGTGCTACAGAGAAATCAATTCTAGAGCACTGCAGTAAATTGGTCTAGTCTCTTCACTGGCTAAAATCCAGCCTTACATGAAACCTAAGCTGGCTGCTGGGGGTTTGGCAATAAACTCAGAAATCCACCTTGAAAAAGATGACTAGGTGCACTGAGTTGAAAACAACAATTTGTCTCTTTTCTTCTTGAATATTCAACATGCCAGTGATGAAGAGCATGCATTTGAACCGGTCCTGTGTGTGTTTGACAGCTGGGAACGTGCGTGTTAGTGTCAGGGTTGAGGCTGGAGGTTAGAGCGGCTCTGTCTGACGCGAGCTGACAGTGCACAGTAAGCAGGTGCTGCGTGACAGTGCTGTGATGAGGTGGTGGGGTGGATGAAGCAGCTCTGTGCAGACCGCATTAAGTGTCAGCCTCACCACTCTCCCTGGCTCTATCCCCATTCTCTACCCCATTATCCTCTCACACACAAACTCCCAACAGTTTACACTGTGCTTGACTGATCGTAGTAAGGTGACTAGAATGATACGTCTTGCATGAAAGCCCACAAAATCCATGTGTCAATAAAACCTCAGGGAAAAACGCAAACATACGCATTTCATCGTTTAGCTGAAGCCCCGCTGGTAAAGACCATACATCTGAGAGACTAGTAGTACAGAGGAGCTTAAATATGAGAGAGTACACACTGCATAATAATAAAAAAAAAGAGAATTTCATCCTCCAGAACGGTCTCTAAAAGCCATACCTGACAGGGTTACCCAAAAAAAATAAGTAAACTAAATATTTACAGTCAAACAAAGTCCATTTTCCACAAGCTAATATGATTCTTTAGGGTCTTAATGGAAAGTTTGTAATATAGTTTGTTTTCAAATTTCTCAAAGATTTAGACTAATTTAGACTAAGACTAATTTTACCATGTGAAAAACAGCTCCGCTGACCCCGCCCCTCTTTTCCGAGGCACTCTCAGAGGATCTTTTTTAGCCGTATTCATAGTGAAACTTGCTAATTAGCACATT
>JAUMHI010000022.1:1497796-1514895 GCA_032359435.1 Enteromius unitaeniatus
TATACTCGCAAGGCGATTAGGTTCAGCTGATACGGATCAGCGTGTGCCAATGAAAATCATTGGCGTGTTTAGATACATGCAGAGTTTGTTTGGCATCTCGAAGCGAGATTCCTATTATATTCGAATATATAAAAAATCTAAATACTGAGAAAACGGCCTTTAAAAGTTGTCGAAATGAATTTCTTAGCAATGCATATTACTGTTCAAAAATTAGATTAGAAATTTTGAAAATATATTTATGGAACATGATCTTTACTTAGCATCCTAATGATTTTCTACATGAAAGAAAATTCACATATACCTGTGCACATTACTTGTTTTGTGGTCCAGGGTCACGTGTAGAGAAAAAAAAAAGAGATTTAAAAAAAAAAAAAAAACCTTTATTAAAAATAATTAACACCTTATTCAGACAATCAAGTCAAAAAAGGAAGAAAACACAAATATATATTAAAAAAACCAAAAACCAAGTTTTTCTCAAAACCCTCACTCAAATCGCCGCCAGAGCACGAAAACAAGTTGAAAGAAAGATCATCCACACACAGAGACAGAGAGGGAGAGAGAGATGTTACATTTACATAACGTCATTAATATTACAACATTATGTTTTTTTTCTATGCAGGAATTGTCAGAATAGCTCTTTCTAATATGGATCGAGAAGTACGCAAGGAGTATCAGGTGGTTATACAAGCCAAAGACATGGCAGGACAGATGGGTGGTCTTTCTGGAACCACCATGGTCAACGTCACCCTTACAGATGTTAATGACAGCCCGCCACGTTTTGCATACAGTAAGATATCACTAAATAATAAGTGCTTTTAAAGTATGTGAATTGCAACCCATCCACTGTTTGACCTGTATTGTATTGTAACTCTATTGTATTTCTGATGCATTTCCAAGTAAATTTGAATATTCAGGTATAGAAATGTAAAAGCTACATGAAGCTAAAAGTTCACTTAAACTCTTTTGTTATTTTAGATTCTAGCATGGCCTAAATGACATCAGATGAAAAAGGCTTTTAAGAGAAAGAGCAAGTTATTAGATTTTGATTAAAATATAATAAGGACCTTTTTTTTTGGTCAGGAATAACACGCACCAATGAAAACACATCTAGTGTTGAGCATTAAGAATGCATTAAGCAATTAAATAGGGTAAATCTTGACTTCACAAACCATGAAGGGCTTAGAATTAAGACCAGAAAGGGCATAAAATTGTGTTTTTATGGTTAAAATGAACATAACCTCTTTCATTTTCAAGGTTCTTACCACCTAAGTACTTATGAGTCAGCAGAAATCGGATCAACTGTGGGTCGAATCAAAGCCAACGATGGTGACGAGGGGGAAAACGCTGAAATGAAATACAGAATTGTAGATGGAGATGGCAAAGACTATCTCGATATTATAACAGATGAGATAACCCAAGAGGGAATTATAGTTGTCAAAAAGGTAAAACCCTATCAGTATTTATGAATATGCTATGACTTACACTTAAAATAAACACACTTCTTCATCTTCATCCAGAAACTGGACTATGAAAGCAAGAGGGTTTACACAGTGAAAGTGGAGGTGACCAACACACACCAGGACCTCAATTTCAATGATCAGGGCCCTTTCTTAGACACAGCCATTGTCAAGGTCACGGCCAAGGATGTAGATGAGCCTCCTGTCTTCAGCAGGCCTCAGTATGTCTTTGAGGTCAATGAGGACACACCGAAAGGAATAGCAATTGGAACTATTACAGCCTGGGACCCTGATGCCACACATTACCCAATCCAGTGAGCATTTTAAATGTTTATTTATTCAACAGTTACTGCAGGGAATTCACTAAAATGATTTGCACCCCATAGCATGCGTATTTCCACGCGCTATCCGCACTGCACCTGAATCTCTAAATAAATTATGGAAATCAGATAACAGCACAAACACACCCATTAAAAAAAAATAAATGAATACAATTTTCAATCTTGCATACGTTTTGCTCCAGGTTGTGGAAGATGCAGCAAACTACTGCAATATGACATAATTTAGTGCCTGAATCTACTCTTTAAAATGATGAAAATGCACTTGACTGCAAAAAATTCCCAAACTGTGTGTTTGGATAAATGCCCAGTTTACGCTCTTCTTCTGGATTTGATTATCATTTGATGAATTGCTGATGTCATGATGCCTAGAAAATGTACACAAACACCAATAGTGCTGACTTTTGGTGAGTAAGGCACAGTCTATAAATCTAATTTACATAGATAATATTTGTATGCAGTAAAAAGAATGAGAATTTGAATATGCATGTCAAAGTGCTACATTGATTGTGTATGGTGAAACTGGATTATGAATGGTTAGCAAAGGAGACTGAAACAAAATAGGGTGCAAATGTTTAGTGAATTTGTCACAAATATATTATTTTTATTTATTTATTTAGAGGCTGAAATGTATGGATTCCCATTTTACGGAGCTCCTTAAGGGACATGGTGGAGGAAAATCAAGGTGGAAATTTATATATATATATTTTTTAATCCTTTGCGTTCTATCACATTTAGCGTTTTCTGGCATAACCATTTGAGCTCAGATAAACGCTTCCAGAGGATTAGACAGCTGTGTAATAGAGCAAATCTAAATCACTAGATGCAATGTTGCAGTGACCGAAAGCAAGAGTGATCATAACACGCACTTGGAACCATCACCTGTCAAACACTCTCGCGGTACTTTGATGTTATACACCGACACCGACAGTGGCTACAGCATCGCTTCAAGTCGAACACATCTATTGTCTGAACAGATGCCAACAAAAGCACGAAGCACAATGTAGATGCCTCGCGAACAACAGGTGTGTTCAACTTAAAGTGGTGTTACATATATATCAGATTTGTTTGACAGCTAATGCTTCCATAGCACATTAGGATCGCTCTCCCTTTGATTTCATATTCTGATTGGTCGCTGCAGCGCCGCTTCAAGTCGAACACACGTTACCCGTTTTCACGTATTACTTTTCAGGTGTCTTTCACTGATGTCAAAACTGTGCATTGAACTAAGCACTGACCGTATTTCTTTGTACTTCAGTCCAAATTCAAAGAAAAACTCCATATATTGCTCCATTATGAATGTACGGAGCTGCGAGAGAAAACAAAAGATTAGAATTTTTTTTTTCCTCCACTATGTGCTCCGTACTATTTCCACAACTGAATAAAAAAAAAAAAAAAAATATATATATATATATATATATATATATTGCACATTTTTATCTCACAATACTGCCTTTTTTTCTCAGAATTGTCCGAAAGTCAGAATTGCAGTTATTTTTTCAGTTATTTTTATTTCTTTCTTAAACCTGTCCATAGATATGCAATAGATCAACACACAGACCCAGAGAGACTCTACCACATCGACCCCAAGAATGGATCCATCACAATTCTTAAGTCTCTTGACAGGGAAGTGTCAAAGTGGCACAACATCTCAGTCCTGGCCAGTGAAATAAGTAAGTAAGCACATGCATAAAGAAATAACCTGGTGACACAACATATACTCTGTGCTTTACATTATGATAATCTTTTCATTATTCCTCTAGATAACCCTCATCAAAGAAGCCGTGTTCCTGTCTTGATAAAGGTTTTGGATGTGAATGACAATGCGCCAGAATTTGCAATGATTTATGAGACATTTGTGTGTGAGAATGTCAAAGCTGGGCAGGTATTCATACTTTGTTTGCTTATAAGGTATCATAACAATATAAATGCTATTTCTATAAATGAAACGGTTGAAAATCTTCCTGCCATTCCAGCTCATACAGACTATCAGTGCCATCGACACAGACGATCCTCTTGTGGGTCACAAATTTGTATTCAGCTTGAGTTCAATGAATCCAAACTTCACCATCTTTGATAATGAAGGTGAATAAATCTTTCCTTTGACATTTCAATCTCAAATCTTATGGAAAATGCATGTGTTTAATCTTCTTTTCTGTTTTGGCACCAAGAAAAACAGCTTTATTTTTGCTGTTGTTTGACTCAGCGTGAGATAATATCTTCAGCTCCGACTGTTTGAATGTTCTCTTAACCCCCACCTCTTCCAAAGATAACACAGCCAGAATCCTGACCAGAAGAAGTGGATTTAACAGGCGTGAAATGAGTGTCTACTATCTGCCAGTAGTTATCTCCGACAGCGACTACCCCATCCAGAGCAGCACCAGCACGTTGACCATTCGCGTGTGCAGTTGTGACGCCACTGGCAACATGCGTTCCTGCAGTGTCGACGCGTTGCTGCTCTCTGCTGGCCTCAGCACTGGGGCGCTAGTGGCAATACTTCTATGTATCCTCATCCTGCTTAGTGAGTTTATGCCCACTGCTTTTTATCATAACCCAAGGCGAGATTATTACAGTTTGTTTATTTGTTTGTTTTTAGTTTAGTTTTAGTTTTTCTAGGTTCCAGTTTTCTAATTTTCTAAATTAGAAGTTAGTAATTTTTTTTTTTAGCACTTTTATTGTTTAATTTTAGCTTTTTATAGCATTCAAAGTTACATTAAACATAAAAAATGTTTACCAGTGTTAACTTGCTCACCACAGTCTAATATTATTGCAGTGATATTTTCTCGTTTAAAGCAGGAGAGTTGTAAATAGTTTGCGTTTTGTAATATAACGTCAAAAACTATTACTGCCATCTTGCATTGTGTTAGTAAAAGTATTTATTTATATTTTGCATTACTAATCACATTAAGGACAACAACGAATATTGGAATTTTGAGTGTGAATCACTTTTAATTAACTAATAATAATAATACAGTACCTACCTTGCCGTTGGCCTTTGTCTAATCAGACACTGTTGAATTCAATATATTAAAAATAAAATAAAATAAATAAATAATATTAGTTTAGAAACAATTTTGAGTAATGAAATTTTTTTGTTTGTTTTGCTATATTTTTACATTTTATTTCAGTTAATATTTTATTTTTCATGTAGGTTCCATATTATGTTTTTATTAAAATATAATTATGTTGTAGGCAAAGAAATCTATTTTTTTTCCTATACCGTACATCTGATTTGACGTCTGCCCATAGGTTGTTGATTGTCAGATTGAATGCAGATAAATGATTGAAAAAGTCCCGTGTAAGTCACCAGAAAATGTTGTTTTACTAGAAGGTCCAGTTATGAAATAAAAAAAAAAAAAAAAATTCTGGCCATCTACTTGCCAGGACAAAATATACATCATTACCTTTTAATATCTACATTTTACTACATTACAACTTAAACTGCATGAAAATAACTGGTGGTTAGTGAAGCAAAGCTTTGTTTCCTAGGTGTGACGTCAAGCGAAAACTATTAGTTGTCAACAGATTGTTAAAAAGGCCCTTCAAAATACAGCATTACCAAAAAATAAAGGAAATAATTTTTGATTTCATAGCAGCCCTGACCAAGGTGTATCTCTTCATTCTTTTCCAGTGATTGTGGTGCTGTTCTCAGCTCTAAAGAAGCAGAGGAGGAAGGAACCGCTGATCATTTCCAAAGAGGACGTCAGGGATAACGTAGTCAGCTATAACGACGAGGGTGGTGGCGAGGAGGACACGCAGGCCTTTGACATCGGCACGCTGCGCCACCCGGAGGTGATCGAAAGCAACAAGCTACGCCGAGACATCATCCCCGAGATGCTGTTTCCCTATCACAGACCCTCACCCATGAAGGAGTGCGCAGATGTCAGAGACTTCATTATTAGCAGACTGCAAGAAAACGACACAGACCCTTTCGCGCCTCCCTATGACTCTCTCGCCACTTACGCTTATGAGGGCAATGGATCAATTGCTGAGTCACTGAGCTCTCTGGAGTCCTCTGTGACTGAGGGAGACCATGAATATGATTACCTCTCTAACTGGGGCCCGCAGTTTAAAAAGCTGGCTGACATGTACATCGGGAAGGATACAGGAGTTGCCAACTAGGCTGTCGTTCAGTGACATTCATATTCTCTGTATGTACGCTCGGATCTCACTCTGCGCTCTGAGGCATAACTTGAAAGAAAAAAGGATACTTCACAAGTCCTCTTTGTTTTCTACAAACACAAGATGAATTTCACTTTCATGATGGATTTTTTCGTGGACGGTGTTGTGGTAAGGTGATTTTGTGTTAATAGGAGAAGTGATGGTGATTTTCTTTTTTTTTGTTTGTTTGTAAGAAAAAAAAACACTTGAGTTAGGAGCAAAATGAATGGAGGATTTTATGACTTTTATAAATACATGGACAGTGACAAGACAACCTTCGTCTTGTAACTGATTGTAAAGGACTCTTTCCTGTTCCTTTTCCTCGAGGATAGTGGCATATCCTACATCACGAACCACATTGTGCTACATTTTTGGTTTCATGACGTTATGACAAAAAATTATTAAAATTGTATATGTATATATATATATATATATATATATATAAATGAATAATGCCCCCCTACAAAAAATAATAATAATAATCTTTAATAATTTATCCAACTTTCTTAATTTGTTAAAACCCATTGATTAGTATTAGTATTATTTATTTATTTATTTATTTTTCATTCAGCTACAGGGAATGGGAACTAAAGCCTTTAATCCTCAAAAAATAAGCAAAACATTATAAAAATATAGTAAAAGTCATCTATGGAATTGGTGAACTATATTTCATGTCTTTCAAAGTCAATTAATGCTTTGTGCTTTTAAATTTGAGTCAATCTTTAAGAATTGGATAAACTTTTGGTTAGTTGACTTGAAGTCTTATAATATTGCACACAAGCAATGCATGGAATATTTTATGGTATATTTTTTGAATCTTGAAAGCTTTAGTTCTTATTCACGGTGACTGTATGGAAGAGAGCAATTAGGAAAGTCTTTAAAATGTATGTTCCGCAGAAGAAAGAAGGCTGTGTAAGGTTTGGAATAATGTGACGGTAAGTAAAGAATCAGAATGTTCATTTTTGTCTGTACTGTCTCTTTAGCACGACTTTCCAATGAGGGATTTCAGTTATATTGTCCATTTATACTGTACATTTATATGTGAGTGGAGAAATGTTTTATCACAGACTCTGCCTCTCTACACATCTTGTGAAGTGCTCCCTTGTTGAAACATAATTGCAACATTATCATTACAGCACTGAAAGCTTACAGAGGAACAGGGGAGTATTTCTACATCTGTACGAGATGTAGTTCAATTCAACTTCATTTGCTTGTGTGAAGTTTGCTTAATTTGCAAAACTGCAGATTACATTGAAATCAAACAAGAATGCTGCAGTACACTGAGCTTGTGTGAATGAATGTTGTCAAAGTGTTTTATATTCACATTTTTTAAGTATATATTTTAATAAAAAATATGAATGCACTTGTGGCCGCCTAACTTTTTCAGCTAATCTACATTTTTTTGGTTAGGTTACATTACATCTGACATCTACATACGGCTGACTGATGTTAGATGACATTTGCTGGAAGATAGAAAGCCAGGGTTGTCTGTTGGGGATCTTCTAAAGTGAAATCTTTTTCCACTGTGGGCTGCCAAATTTTGGAATTGTTTTGGCCTGAACTGGGCAATCTTAACTGTGAGAATTAATTAGAATTCCCCCAGTGGAAACTTAACAGGTTCTGCATTGTCTAGAACACTTACTGCATGTTTAATGCAAATATTTAGCAAATTATTCATTTAAACAGTTGCTGTTTGTTTGGAAATAATTCCTTTGTGCTGTCAACTTCAGTTTTACAAATGTGGGTATATTCTGTATTGACAGTCACTGTAGAACATGCTGAGAACTCTTTTAATCAAATATTCTTTCCTATTATTTTTTGACAGTCTGTCACAAAAAAAAAAAAATCAACAACAACATGCACAAAATCATTCTGTTGCAATAATCAACTTCGACTTTTTGAGGTATTAAAATGCATACTTTAGTGAATTAAAATACTACAAGCAGTTACATTGCAGTTAAAGTAAAATACTTTAATAGTAAAATTCATTTTATATTAATTAGCTAAAAACAACTGTAGCTTTTCGAAGGCTTTTGATTTGTCAAATTGAGGTTACATTTGTCGTATGCTTATATCATAGAGGAAATCTAAGAAAAATAACAATTATAAGGTCTTAATTGCTGTAATTTCTGTCTTTTCAATATAGTGGCTACTTGGACAATGTGTAACTGCTGCAGTTAAAGGACTTAATTTTTTAGTAAAATATTAAAGAGTGCAAATACTATTTTTTTTTTTTTTATGTGAAAAATGGGTGCCACCTATATATACTCATATATAAGATGCTTCCAGTTATTGTGTGCAAAAAAAGTTAGGATTAGGCTTGATTTTGCAAAATACAGTTCTCTCATTTTACTCTAGATGGCGCAGGTTACTAGGTTGTAACTCAATCTGATAAAATCACATTATTATTCACATGATGCAGTTGTTTTTTTTGTTTTTTTACAAGAGCAGCCAATGAACTTACTGCTCAACATTTCAAATACTTGCTGAGCGCTTGCCAGGCCTGGACTGACCATAAGGCATACCAGGCAATGTCCGCCAGGCCGACGCACATTTTTGGGCTGGGAATGTCAGTCATAATTGAATATTTTTTTTAATCTTTATTAGGCCAATTTATTTATTACCGCAACGGTAATAATCTGATAAAAATCTGGAACACGAATCGCGGCCCATTCGTTGACTGTCTTAAAGGACATTGAGTTAGTTGATGAAATTTTAGGCCACGTCCTGCCTCCCTCCTTGCCAGCCCTCTTCTCCCCTTGACAAAATCTGAGTTCGACCGGAGTTTGAGATGAATCCGTCTATAACAATGGACGAACCAGAAAAGAGCAAGGGGGGGTGAAGAGAAGCTGTGGGAGAAAAGACGCAAAAGCCTACAAGTGGAAGCAGCAAAATGTAAGGAGCTTAATAACAGAATCTCGCATGAAGGGGAAACGGAGGAATCGTACCTGTCCTAATGCCTGTGCGCGCCACAACTGTAGAATACATAAATGCTTTTTAAAAAAGCGAAAAAGTCAAATGTGTGCATAGGGTGTCATGAATGCGAATGCATCTAGTTTAAATATGACCAGACGTTTTATTTTTATCCAACGATATGGGATGTTATTGCACCAATCTTTATTTTGTGAGTTTGTATTATACTCAAATAACCTACCAAACTTTCAATATTAAAGACATCAGTACTGTATCAGTGTTTGCATTCTTTTCATTCATTCGGTTCATGCCCCCCTTTTCAGGATTTAAACATAGGTCACCATCTCTTGCGCCTAAAGCGGTGTTCATGTTGACATCAATCTGCAGTGACAAAGGGACCACATCTCATTCATTTTCAATGAGACCAGATGCCTTCCAGCAGCATAAATATCTGTGACAAGACAAGGCTGTGTCCAACAACACAATAAAGCAGATAAAAGTTTAACTATAGTTACTCAATGCAATGAATGCTAACAGGAATGAAGGCAGTGGCGCTCCGGTGATCCATCTCCTGTGAGACACCAGTCAAGTGTCAGCAAGATGGAGAAGATAATGTTGCTGTGAGTGATTCCACTGTCCTGTATGATTTGTTTCTACCCACATGCAGCAATATAATAACACCATGGAAAACCGATTCAGAGAAAACAAGCTTTATCTGTGCAAAACAAGTTTTTATCTTGTTCACGATATGATGTATTATGCAGCACTGTACATTTTCAACAAATGCTTTCTTTTGCAAAATGTTCATTTATTGAGACAACAAATCCGATTCACTGTCAGAACAAAATTACATTTTATTTATTTATTTTTATGTTAATACAGTTCAGTTGTGCAACCCACCAATAATGTTGAAGCATCCAGCACAGTTACCTTGTGACCTTCAGCAATCAAATTGCTGCCAGTGTGAACAAGACTTCATGTATAAATGATACAGAAGAGGTGATTGATTCACTGAATTGAACTCACAAGCAATAATGGCCTTGTTCTTTATGGTCTGCACTGTACAGAAGGTGGATCAGCCTACAAAACTGGGCAGCTAAATCGATCAACAGGCCCACACAGAATCTGCGCCCACAGCACTCAGCAGAAAGCTCAGCAGATTTATGAAAAACACGCGAAAACAATGTTATATTATGCACCATTTGCATGTTCATCCCACAGATTTTGTTAGCGTCATTGGTCAGAAATGTCCCTTTTCCATTGTACTCTAACTTAGTGAGCAATTAACTGGTCTTCAGTCCAGGTCTGGGAGGTAATCCCTCAGGGGACCGTCCTCCACCTCAACATGAGCATGCCAAGGTGTTGGAGGTCATTCAGGCATGTGGAAGCCACACACACTACTGAGCCTCATTTTGACTTGTTTTATATCAAAGTTGGATCAGCCTGTAGTGTTTTTCCACTTCAATTTTCTCCAAAACTCCAAATCCAGACCTCCATGGGTTAATATATTTGATTTTTTGAGCATATATAATTGTGAGTGTAAATGGTTAATTCTGTGAAAAAAGCAAGAATTGCAGAATATGAACTCAAAATTTAAAGAGAAAAAAAGTCTGAAAGTTACATACCTTGCAGAAAAATAATACTGAGAAAAAAAAAACAACAAAAAAAAACATTGCAATTACCTGTTTGTACTTTATTCTTCAGTGGAGAAACATGCTTTCGTAGGAAGTCTATTGTACACAGACCTAGAACATGTTGCGTAATATCCATTAATGGATTACACAAACATACTGTACCACTATGCATGATTATATGCAGCTCTGTATTGTGGATTGCTCTTGAAATCCAAACTCGGTTCAAAGCGATGCAACATTTGATGAAACCTTTTAGAGTAGGATGATTTATAATATCTGCATGATGACAGTTATACCATACAGTATGCATTGCAGCCAGGGTATTTCAGAAACACACAGTAATTGAGGTGCTGTAGGAGGGATGGACCTCACTCTCTTTCAAACGATGCTCCATAAATAAAACACTTCAGCTCGCTGCATGAAGTGTCCTTCACAAACTTTCAGTACAAGCTGCACCTCCCAGCACAAAGCTATAATCATATACGGGGACTTGAAGCATTTATTTGCGAAATGATGAACGTTAAAGCAGCTTAAAATGAGTGGGGGGACTGCAACTTTATATAGAGTGTGTTAGTTATTTGGGATTGATTTTCCTAGACTGTGAATGATTAATACAGCGTACAAAAAGTAGTTTAAGGAAGGTTGACAAACTAGAAACATATTTAAAAAGAAAAATAAAATAAAATAAAATAGAATAAAAAAAATATATAAAAAAAAATCTGTATTATTAAAACTAATGACAAAAACATGATGATTTAGCAAAAAAAAGGTGAGACCACTTTGTAAATATATGTAAAAAAAATGTAAGTCTTCAAAAATTACATGTTTGCAAAAATTAAAAGTGAACGTTTTGCAAATAACGCAATACGAATTAATCAAACACAGCTGGTAGCCCATAAGCTAATCATTTCCCAATCACTCTCGCCCAATAGATTCTTCTCCCATTCACTATAAAAGCCCCAACTTTCAATCCTTCCACATCTCGCTTTAAGCATCCCTCCTCCTCCCCTTCTCCACCTATTTCTTTAATTCACGCTTCCAGGGGGAGCAGTCTGAGACTGAGCCGAGCTTCGAACCCTTGCCCACACTAGGGTTCATACCACTAGGGTTCGCGGTTCGCCGTTCCCCAGGACTCACTCCCCTGACAGCATGCCAAAGCCGCTAAAACTACCAATGAGGAAAGTGTGAACTCTTGAACAGACAATGAAATGAAACTCAAGCATGGAATAACTCATTCACAAGGTTGTTTCTCAGTTGTTTAGAAACATCAAACAATGTTTTGGCAATGGTATGGAATTCTGTTATAAAATCCAGAACTGTGTGTAGTGGATATTTCACAAGAGTAAACGCCCACAGTTCTTTGAGAGATGAAAGAGGAGGAAATCTCCTTGCGCAGTGTTCTCTAGATCTTCCCCTGACAGCTCATTGTTGTTGATGTGAGGTGATCTGGGAATCCACGGACGGTACAGTACCTGTCATTTCTGAATTTGTGTAACAGTGCTGTATACAGTTACTAGCAACTGCTAATCTCTCTACTAAAAATTCTCCAGTAGCTCCATTTGTTTTTAATATGTAATTAGCTCACTCCCTTTTCATGTTGTTTACCAGAGTTTGTCCACCATGTGAAAATAAATTATAAAAAAAAAAAAACATAAAAAAGGGATATGTTAATACACATGAAAAGAGAGCAACCAAACACAAAAGAGCAACAGATAACGTACTTCTATAGCAATAATAATCATCATCATAATCATCATCAATTGTTTGTGTGTGTGTGTGTGTGTATGTATATATATATATATATATATATATAAATTTTTTATTTAAAAAAAATAAATATTTTTTTAGTTTCCACATAAAATATTAGGTAAAAAAATATTAAGATTTGTAGCAAAATTAGCTAAAATAAAAATGAATCAAATCAGAATCATTTAAGATTCTATAGGGAATTTGCACAGAATCACTGTTTTACGGCGGATCACTGAGTCGGGCTGCGATTCATTGAACGAGCCGTATAACATCAACTCTGCGCTGCTGGGTACTAAAATCCAGATTGTAGTGTAAACACCATTAATAAGCACAGTAATAAAATCGGCAGTTTAAGACATTAACTTGTAAGCACAAAACACAAGATTCTTCTCTTTTCAATTATAAATATTGGCTTTATTGGTTAAACCTAAGACACATGAACTAAACTAACACATAAACATACGCATTCACACATTCGTACGAGTTGTAGGAAGAGAGAAACTAAGGAAAGAGTGAGTTTAAGAGAATGAAAATGTGAAATCCCAATTCTACAGAAATAGGTGCTATTGCATCGACTTGAACAACCATAAATCAAAAGATTCACTTTTGCATTGAGTTCGTCAATGAGGTTAAAATTTATATCAATTTCACCAGTTCAGTCTGAATCTGGAGGCTTGTACTTGTGTTGCCTTTGTGCTACTGGGTTTCCCGAGGTTGCTGATTGGCTGGAAGTCAGACGCCGTGGAATTAGGAGGTTGATGATTGGGCAGTGGCTGAAGGAGAAGCGAGTCGCGGTCCTTTGAAGTTTGACTTGGAGATCCAGCCGGCAAACTTAACTTACACAAACTATCACAGAAAGAAAAGGAAGTAAAGAAATAAAGAAATGAGACTAGAGTAGTTTTCTTCTCATTGTGGCTAGGCAGCAGCAGGCGTGCTAAGAGCACAATTTGAATAGTGTCTTGAGCTTTTAAACTCATCTTTGGACACACCCCAAAACCGTGTTTTAACTAATAGATATCATTCTAGCTTAGGGTGTTGTGAGATTTCTCCTCCCAAACCAGAGTATAATTGACAATGATTGACATGATTTCTATAACATGAATATGATACATTTGACTAAGAATAGGTGAAAAGAAACATTTCAAGCAAGAAAATTGAAGCAAAACCATACTAAGCACGGATATTAAACTACAAACCATACAATAGTTATTTGAATACATCTACAATGAGTGATTAACACATGATAATTTAATGTGTGGGATACATATAATATGCAGTTATGCATATCAGTGATTTAAGTCCGGTTTAGTGTATTCTCAGGCCTGAACAGGCATGAAAAGGCAGTTTTGTGAAGGAAAAGGTTTATGGTCTCCTCAGGAATTTCAGGCTTTCCTAAATTGGGGGAGGGATATCCGTCCAACAAAATCTTGAATTATTTTACTCATGTAATGATAATGATGTTCTGTGTCTTTGACCATTATCTTGGTGATTTGCACATTATTAGCAATCTCCCTCTTGAGTTGGAATTCTCAATATGCATTCTTTTGTGTTAATGTCCAAGCAGTCCTGTGACAATATCTGTTGGATCTGCTTACAAGAGGTATGCAACCATGGGCCGATTCTGATGGGTCCTGTTGTCTTGAGGACTCTTTGTGAAATTCAGCTCCTCGTGTTTCAATGTTCTGATCGAATCTTACATGTCTGATTCACTCTGATATGCTACAGATTTTATGTGTGTGTGTGTGTGTGTGTGTGTGTGTGTGCGTGTGTGTTTTAAGAAATAATATTATAAAAATATAAAGATAAGCATTCATGGTTTCATATAAAGTGCAAAAAAAATTACACGGGAAGGTATCACAGATGGACTCTGGGTGGCAGTATTACCTCACAAGTAAATTTTCTTCAGCCCATTCCAAATTTATGAGTCTAGTGTCACATTATAATACAGTGATTAAAAGGAAGAGATACTCCCCTATATATAAATGTGTTTAATCTTCAAATTGGAAAATTCTAGCCAAACAAGTTAACTTATTTGTCTTAAAGCTGAATGTCACTACAACTGCATAAGCATTTAAATGATGCATACGTATTTGTGTGTGGGAAAACATTGTACTCAAAGACTTTAATCTTATTGACTACCTAGCAAATATCAGAAACCTTTGTCTAGTATTAAACCAAAGCTTGGGAGTATTGCAGCAGTCTTTTTCCTTTTTTGGGGGGTGAACAATTCACCCTATAACCCTGAACTCTAAATTTAAGCAGATAAGTGTTGGGCCTGGTCAGTTCCTACACAAATAACCACACTCGCAAGTGTCTGAGGCTCCAGCAGGTGGTGCTCACTCTCCAGTCTGCATGGATTCCCGTCACAGTCCAGCAGTGACAGAAACACTGTATGAAATGTGTATATGCGTCCTTCAGATGAGATTTTAAACTGAGGTCATGCCTGTGGTCATTAAAACCGCAGGGCTCTGCCTGAGTGAAAACCTCCAGTCAAATTACTCCTGTCAGGGTCTTTCCATCATGACTTCCTAATAGTCCACACATAACAGCGATCTCTCCACCAATACCTGCTGTGCAATCAGCATTCTAGTATATTATGATGGCGCTTGAGGAGATTCCCTTTTTGTTGAAAAATGCTTTGAACGGAAGTGTGCAGTCAGTGGTTACACATGCAATGAATTATAATGTGCTCTTGTTGTTTAGACTGGCAGTAAAGCTAATGTTTTAAAGAAAGATTTCCTCCAAATCCATGCATTGTTTTTTCTAAAATTAGATTTCGTTTTTGTTTAGTTTTGTTCATGCATTGATTATAGTGGGTGATTGTGGCATAAGAGTCATGACTATAGATCAGACATTAATATGAAGCTTTCACTTGAGCCCAGCTAAAGCTTCACTAATTAGAGCTGGCTTCAGCCTCATGGTGACATATTGATGTAAAGGGATGGGAATCTCTGGAATAAAAGTATGCTTTGAAATATGTGCTTCCTGAAGTGAGAACATATTGATTCAGGGTATGCGCCAAAGAAGCAGGTCTGCAGGATATAAACACTATAGCTTAATTGAAACAAGCATGGATTTGTGCAAACAGGCTCTGTTTTAGAAAGGCAGGTTATTGGCAGATTATCTATACTGCACCGAGAAGATCAAAGATGCAGTGAACTTTGTGGCAGGTGTTCAAAGAACCCCCTTTTTAAAGCAGTGATGGGTTGCTTCTTGAGGTATAGTGCTGAACTGCAAATGTAACTGAAGGCTGTCTGACTGAATTTTAATAGAGCATAATGTTCAGTAGTTGACAGAGGTAAGGGATAAAGTGCAACTGAGTATTAGCATTTATTTTATTTTCTCAGTAAACAGCGTGGTGCCTAAAGCCCAAAACAGTTTTTGTGTCTAATTAATAATAATATTTGCTAAATTACTGCAGAATAAATAGAAAACTTAAGACAAATCTCCAATGATGTCTGCAAATGGATAGAATCATATAAAAAACATAATGTTTACAGAAATTATTAATAGTTTGATTTAAATTAAAAGAATGGTTCGCCTAAAATGAAAATTTGCTAGAACGTTAGCCGACCTAAGGCCGTCCGAGATGTAGATGAGTATATTTCATCACCGGAACATTAATTTGCTCATCAATGAATTGCTGCAGTGAATGGGTGCCGTCAGAATGAGAATTCAAACAGCTGATAGAAGCATGACATGACTCAGCCAATTAGTTAACATTTTACAGTGTATGTGAGAATATAACATTTTACTGTGTATTTTTGCAATAATTAAGGTATTATACTGTTGCTTCTTAATAATAATAATAATATTGTTTTGTTCCAGTGAAAATGTTTAATAGTCAACACCAGGAGAGAAATATGTACAGATCAAGCATTACTTAAAAGTGAAAACAGTTCAAAAGAGCTGTAAAGAAATATGTTGGTGGATTTTCATTTGGAAAAATGTTGGCTTCTTTTATTAATATTGTTACAAACATGTAGATTCTAACCTTTTATTATTTTTACACATTTTCATTTTGTTGGTAAACTGTCCCGTAAATAAATAAAAAAGCAAATAAACAAACAAACAAACAAAATGTTATTTCTGTCAAAAGTCTTTTTTAGTCAAAGCTAAAAGGTGACTGCCAAAAGCAGACACTTAACTGTAAAACATGTATCTATTTTAATTAGAAACTATTTTGTTTTTAAATGTGTGCTCATTCATTTTTTGCTAATTAAAAGTATAGCCCCTAAAGAAATAGTTAGTCATATTGAGAATATAATTAAAATGATGCAGAGTGACATGACTTCTCAGCATGTGTGAAATCTGCGGTCCAAACAGAATGAAATGCCCTAATATGCAGTCCCTACAGAGCTATAGGACAAAAAGTGACTATGACATGCAAATGCGTCTGTGACCATACAAGATGCAGCTTGAGGCTGTCCAGTGACGCTGCAATGCAGTAGCCAGCTGCGTACCGGCAGGAACACTGCTAAATCTAAAAAATATCCATTTTGTGGATGCATATAGCACAAGTTGGAGTAAAATAGATGAAAAGGAGCAAAACAAAATACTCCATTGGGAAACTTTATGTGTCTGATATCTAGGTGTATAAAGTCTGTGTAAACACTATGGGGCAGTTTCCCGAACAAGGTTTAAGACTAGTCCTAGATTAAATTAAATGGTAAGAGCTGTCTAAACTTGAAAAAGCTTGCACTGAAATATCTTAAAATACATTATTGACATTGTTTAGTCTTAAAATGCTCACAGATAACGCATTTTTGTAAGACATGTTTCTAAAAATTCTTAAATTTCCTAAATTAGCAAAAGTCTAGTTCTGGCTTAATCTAATCCCTATCCGG
>JAUMHI010000022.1:1519959-1537458 GCA_032359435.1 Enteromius unitaeniatus
CGTTCATCTCAAAGACGAGTTCGTTCAGAATCAGTTAGATATAGCAGGTTGGCTGACTTGATTTTCTTCTCATACATTCCCGTAGCCCAGCATCCATTGACTTCAATGCAGCTGCTTTGAAAGTTTTTTTTTTTTTTGTGCTTTGAAACTAGACAGTCATTCGATAAACGCTGCGATTATGTCCTGTGTCTCTGGGGGTGAATGAGGAGCAAATGAGGAGTGGGCTCAGAGTTGCCAACTTAGTGACTTTGTCGCTAAATTTAGCGACTTTTCAGACCCCTTGGCGACATTTTTCCAAAAATAGTGACAAATAGCATCTAGCGAAAAATCTAGCGACTTCTTGGACAAACCTCAGCTTTCAGTTCAAATAAGTATTATGTTGCTTCTAACTCTATTTCATATGCAAATATAGCCAAAATCACAGCATAGCCATTGTCTATATTTTATGTGTATTTGATTTCATCAGACAACGGCTTTCAGTCACTATTTTCTGACAACAGAAACCATTAAATATATAAATGAAAACAGTTATATTGAGAATTCGGCTGCATTAAAATACATTATGTGGTTACAGAGAAGCAAGATAATGTGACCCACTGACGTAATAAATATGCAAATTGACGTATGACGTCATCTAGCGACATTAGTGATTTTTCAAGCTGGATTTAGTTACTTTCGATTGAAAAAAGTTGGCAACACTGAGTGGGCTGGCCTGAAATCCGAGCTTCTGCATGATGATTGGAGGGTCTGTCGAAAGATTGCATCTCCTTTTGACTGACAGCGATCTTGTACTATAAGGAATCACTGAAGCTTTTCGCTCTATTCGCTCAGTCCCATCGCGGATTTCTCAAGTTCGAAATAAAAACTGCTGCAACGTATTTCTTTATATTTGCTTGGTGAAATTGCTTGATTTTCATCATACATTTCACACAAATATACACAATTTATGATGTAGGCCGAAAATTAGCTTCCCCTATCTGACAGACCAGTAGCCGCCACTGGTATATATATACATACACATACACACACATATTGTTAGGTATTCTGTGTGTTTTGTTGTTTTTTTCCACCCATGTATCCGCCTTTGCCCATATTTGGTATTCCTGTCCTCATTATTAGTTTATTAGTTAATTAGTCTCCAGTTGTGTTCCCCAGGTGTTTACAGTTCTCCCATTATGTCCTCATATATTTACCCTGTTTGTCCTAGTCTAGATTATACTTTTGAAATGTTTTCAAATATTTTACTGATCAACCCATTTAGTGCCTAACTGCAAACCATATTTTTTAAAAGAAGTTGTCAACAAAATGCCATTGCTGTTGCTTGAGCTTAACATGTACTGAACCTGGCACATTTTCTGAAAATGTGAGTTTACAAACTTTTACTTGTTCCGTTTGGGTAAGTCAAAACAGTCAGGTTCAAATGTGAGCAAGTGTAGTATGAACATGATATGTATTCATACCTACTTTGCCTTTGACAACATTCATTTTTCCCGGCCAGTGACATAATTGCTTGCTGATATTTTCTGAGATGCACTGCATTGTGCAGATAAAAGCATTAAATGTCAGCCCCTGCTTACAGAGAGACTGCTTGTGCAGAGGGTCATCGCTGAATCCCAAATCTAAAAGGCGAATGCTTGAAGGTCACAGCTACAGCTCAGATAGTGCCCTCAGGGAAACACGCTTCCATGTCTGCTATATTTCAAAGATGATGGTCAACAAACCTGTCATTTTATCTGGTGGCCATCCTTCCCGAGAGCACTAAACTCCCACACTGTTTAGCCACTGCAGCTTTGTAATGTTATGCTATATTTACTTTTAATTTTGTGGGGGGGTTTTTGTTTGTTTGTTTTTTGTAATCCGATGGTGACACAATTCAGTCTTTTACATCTCATTTCACACTTTCACATTTGAAATGGTTCTTGTCTTTGAATAAAACAATGTAACAATTTTCTCTCTAAGGCAATGTTGCCAGCTGAATGAACAATAGAAACATCTAATAAAATATTGTCACACTGCTGAACCTTCTATGACAGCAAACTTAAAAACCAGAGGTGATGTGTGTTAATGTCACTACATAAACAAGAACGCCCATCACTGTGTCTTTTAAGATTTGAGGGGTGAATTGAGCTCTGAAGATGATGCCTTTATTGCCTCATAATATCCTGTTCAGGTATTTATGAATTACATTCTATTTAACAGTTGTCAGTCATATCACAAGGTGAGATCCTTAAATAGAGAAGGAGATGAGTGTCAAACGTTTGTCATTTGAGACGATGTGACACACTTTTAACAACGTTTTTAATTAAGCCCCTTCGGTCAATTATGGTGAGTGATTAAAGATTTTAACAATGAATTAGAAGAAGAGTAAACTCTAATGAGCTAATTTTCAAATTGTAACATGAGAGTGATTAAACGGCCCATACGCTCTTTTTGGTGTAAATGTGATGCGACATACTGTACTAGTAAAACCAATATTATTTTACTACATTTTGTAAAGTAGGAATGCATTATGAAACAACATGGAATTATGGGAATGTGGAAAATAAAAAATTATTTCTACTTTATTAGTTGGGTCAGTATTTTGGATTTTACTGGGTCTGTGAAGAGTTTTGTTAAGCCAATCCAGTTTTTAAATGTATAATTTAAAACTATAATTTCAGATTTATATTTATAATTTGGGATTTTAGAACGTCAAATGTTACGTTATTGAGCCCTAAATGTCATAAATATAGGAAACTGTACAAAAACAAAACACAAACATTCTTAATAGTTACCCTTTGCTTATGTTATAGCTGGGTGTTGCTGGATGGTTTTCCATCACTATTCAGTCCATTTATGTAGTATTTATTTATTTGTTTAAAAATTATTTAAATTTCAGTTTTGCAAAGAAATTCAAATTTAAGCACAATTTATTTATTCACAAAACTAAATTCAAGCATTTCAGCAAAAACATTTTAATCTTAAACATACTTTATAGTATGTTTATAATTTATAGGTCCAGTAAGATTTTTTTTTTTAAGATTTCTTAAGGGTCATCATCACAAAAGCTGTCAAAAGCTACCTTTTTAAAATGGACACTTTTGTACCTATTAGGTTCTACACTTCACACTTTTGGTGCTAATATGTACTTTTAAGGTACCAAAATGGACACATCAGTAACAAATTTGTTACCATTCCAGTTAAAGCTTTTGTACCCTTATTTCTTTATTTCTCAGAGTGATGTGAAACTGAAGACTGAAGTAATGGCTACTGAAAATTCAACTTTGCCATCACAGGAATAGCCTATATTATATTTTAAAATAAATACCCCGATGGTGGATTTATTTATAAAATGGGTGAACAACAGTGTTGAGGTAGATCTGTGAAGTGTTCCTGGGGGGCTGATCGGTCCTCAGCTGCTTTCTGGGAAGGTAAGGAGAGAACAAGTTAATGCTCTGTCTCATGGAAAAGTTTCTCAGTCTTTGGTAGCGCTCACACCCTGACGGGCTGCAGCTGGGGCTCCTCGGGACGCTCATCACAATATATTATAAAAGAAGTTGGTTAACTAAATTGTAATAATGCTTCAATCAAATCAGACTTTGCATAAGATACTTTCAAAGCATTTCAAAACCTTACCGACCCCAAACTTTTGAACAGTAGAGCCAAGTGTGTCTAAGCTTTTGACTGGTAATGTATATTTGCACTCCTTTCCCTGTGATTGGCTGGATCTATTTCAGATACTGCTACAATTACACGTGCAATCCTCTCGCTTTCTGTTTTATGTGAGAAATGTCCACCAGAGCTTTGATCAGACGAACAGATTGCTTCTCTGTCTCTCTCTCCCTCTGATTTTGCCAAAGGTCAGAGCTCCGCAGGAGAGCTGAACCGAACAGATCTGCGGATTGTGT
Source organism: Enteromius unitaeniatus (assembly GCA_032359435.1). Lineage (NCBI taxonomy): Eukaryota > Metazoa > Chordata > Actinopteri > Cypriniformes > Cyprinidae > Enteromius > Enteromius unitaeniatus. Next base: position 1,523,847 of record JAUMHI010000022.1, read on the forward strand.
CTCTGAGATTTTCAGAGAAGGGATGAAACAGAGACAGCATCCTTTTAAGGAGATCCAGCCGGCTCTGATTCCTTCCAATCTGTTGGGAAATGCTTTTGTCGAAACGTGGTAAACGCGAATAAAGGTGACCTTTCTGTGTATCTGAAGGGAGGTCTTCCTTCTCCATCCATTTGTGCAGGCCTAGGCTCCTGTTCATTGAATTTGAGGCTGAAGGAAGCTATTTACTCTGTAGCTCTCATGATTCAAAGCAGACCACCTTATTGCAGCATGCAGTTCCCGTGAGTGCCTGCAGTGTGCTTGCTACTGAATTATGATTTTGTTTTTCCTCTAAGATCAATATGTATTGCTTACAGGTCTGAGGGCTAGTATGATCCACGTGTTGTTACCACAGGCTTTTAATGCTACCATAATTACAATTCTGGCCAGTAACATCGTTTCTGAGATTTTTTTAAATTGAGACATCCAAACATACTTAATTAAAAACAATACACTAAAACTATGGGTTTCAAAGGTAAAACTATGAGGGTAGGCATTACAACATGTATGAGTAATGGCAACACAGTCTCACCACCTAATTCGTACGACCTCACTCGATTGATTTTGAACGATTTGTCTAAAACCAGGTAGGTTTAGGGGCGGGGTTAGGTGTAGGTATTCATACAAATTCATACGAATTGGAAACTCGTAAAATACGTACGAATTGCCGTGAGATCAGGTTGGTAATGGATATTCATTTTGAGATTTGCTTAAGGTTATGTTTTACAGTATTATCACATTATTAGTAAAAAGATTTTTTTTTAATCTTTGTGCAGTCACAACCACAAATACCATGGTATTACCATGTTTTTGGATATTTAACTTGGCAGTACTCTAATATTCTTTGTATTAATGCCTCATCTGAACACCCACTTCGGATTTTATCACTCGATTGAATGGGCGCGTGATCAGTCGTTATTATCCCATTTAAATGGGTCAGTAGGGGCCTGCAGCACCTACTGGTAGGCTTAGAAGGCTGTTATCATCCATCGATGGTTTTTTTGGTCACACTGTACGACAATAATACTGTTTTTGTATCATAGTAAAGGGTAGGTTTAGGGTTGGGGTAGGTGTAAACATAATCTAATCGGTAGAAAAATGAGTTAAATTTTTTGTTTTACCAGTAGGAGCAGCAGGCTCCTTCTGACCCATATGAATGGGCTGATAACCACTGATAACGGCCCATTCAATCGAGTGATAACATCCGAAGCGGCTCATCTGAACAGGCTACCAGCAATTTACTACCTCATTGTTACTGTCTTTTTTATATTTTAAGGGTTTGCTGCAAAACAGACAAACTCAAAGTTACAGTTGATCTGAGGTTAGCATTCTTATTTAAAAAAAATACCAGTTTCACAGAAAATTGACTGTGATGCCTTTCGGGGTTGTTGAAATGTGTATTTCTGCATCCCTAACAGCACCAAAAAGAATTGTAACAGATAATTACGACTGTTTTCAAACGAGTGTGTCTCTCTTGTGTCTTCCATGGTGAAAGCATAGTCCTGCATCAAACTGACGCTATACGATAAATTCACAGATTGCATTTCAGTTTGGAGCTTTTGCTCATATAAAATTATGTTGCAAAAGTGAAATGTTTGCCTGGGACACATTATGAATGAGCGAGTACATCATAAGGTTTGCTGATGACTGTCACATTTCTTCCTCAAATTTAGCGTTCCCTGCTTTCAGCCACCCTCCTTTTTTCATAAAATATTTTAAATTGGGCCCCGATATTCCGATTAACTTTTAAAGCATATCTCAGTCACATTTTAATTACTCTGAGCATGTGCTCAGACAGAAGCTCAATTAAAGCTCATGTATTAATAATTAAATTCCAGGGTAGACTTACAGATGGAGAAATGAGACCATCATTGCACTCACTTATCTATCTCATTCATAATTGCTAATTATGTGCCTTGCTAGTCTTAATGATGACTGGGAGCAGCGCGTAACTTAAGTCACTCTCCGGAAGCAAATTCATATCGTGGCATAACATGGATTGTGTCAGCAACTTTGAAACAGTTGATACCGTACAAAGTCAAGCAGTTAAGGGGGATGTCCAAGAGCCACAACAAGCTAATTTAACTTTCGACCTTCCTAGGGAGTTTCAATTTGCTCTGTTTTCTGTAAAGCTGCTGCTTCTTTAAAGCCTTTACAGCCTTTTCAGAGAAAATCTTAAAGAAAAGTAACACTGATCTAAATTAACAGATCCGACATTTGTAATCACGCTTGATCAAGATCACTGTTTTCAGAGCTTGGTGGGCTCACAAGTTCTCAGTTACGGTTAACTCATGTTGGGTGTTGAAACACAGCTGACTGTTTCCTGCATACATGGTAAAATACTTGCAGCTGCATTCTAAGATTTTAGAGAACAGCACCTTATATAAATGTGTGGTGAAACAGTACAGAAACAAAGCAGTATTTTTGTTTTTAAACGTATAGTGGATTTGGCCATCCGCCATGACACTCACAGTGAAAAATACAATGAGTATCTCTGTTAGACTCTAATATTGTTTACCTATTAGCCAATCTGAATCGACAGATTCAAGAGAACTGTTGTAGTATATATGTATGCTTACCACGCTAACCTGATTTTTACCAAGGGCAACATCTTTGTTGACCCTGGGACAACATTGTGATTATCAGATTTGAAGAAACCGATTACAGATTGTTGAAGTTTAGGCTTACAATCAGTGTTTGGTGCTTGTACATCAGTGTCATCTATCATTTCCTCTGATTTTAGGCATTACTCATGTGTAAGGTCAGGTTTAGATGTAGAGATATGGGCAAGACTATATTTTTGCATCAATATTTTGCACAAAATATGTTGACCTAGGGACACATCAAACTTGGCAAAATCAGGACATGCAAAATTACCAACCCCAGTATAATATAAAATAAACTTCTTGGGACTTCTTTAATTTTTAAAATGATTTTTGCAATTTATAATAACAGTTTTCTATTTTTATTTATTTTGAAATGTAGATTGATATTTGATATTTATTTATTATTATTTAATTAAATTAAATTATTATTTATTTTATTATTTTTTAGAGCAGTTATTAGTCTTCAATGTCACAAAATCCTTCAGAAATCATTATATGCTCAGTTGGTGCATAAATGTTTTGATATTATTATTGAGTGTTGAAATTAATTGTCCTTCCTAATTTTTTGTGGAAACTACAAACTACATCCAATATTTTAATGAATAGAAAGTAGAAAACAGCAGCATTTGCTTGACCTTTATGTCACTTTTAATCAATTTGATGCATTCTTGTTAAAGAGTATTCATTTCTTTAAAAAAATTAAATAAAATCTAAACCCAAACTGTTGAACAAGTGTGTGCAAATCAGACAGTCTGATATTTATATACTGTAATGGTTAAAAGCATTATCACACTTGAGGTTGTTATTGTACTGAATACAAGGCCACAAGTACAGCAGCACTCTTGCTCATGATATTGCTCAATTATTTCATTGATGGGCACTTTACCTTTATGGGATTGTACAATGGAGAGTGACAGGAAAGCACTGTAAGACAGACAATGGAATAGGATCGTGAAAGGACATGGGCTAGATTTATACCCTCAGCACTGCATCATTGTTCCAAAGCCCTATTCATTCTATATTCAAAATGGTATGCCTAATCTTTCCAAGTGTTTCACAAATATAAATGCTTGATATGAAAATCAAACTTTTAAAGGCTATTTCAACAATCCTAGGTTATATTGCACTTTACAAACTGTGAAGTTACTTTCGCAGTGGTACTGTATGCACGGAACGACCTGGAGCTTTTTTTTTCAGTCTCCTCTTTGCTGCCTTTGTTCCTATGTGGGAAATGTTCAACCTTCGTAAATGTTACAGAAGAATTGATTTGTCAGGCTTAAAGTTTTGTCTCATAAACTTTAACCTATATGATATTTTCTTTATGGTCACACTTTAGGCATAAAATCTCAAAGAAATTTCAATGGAAATGCCACAAGGGTGTATTACTCTTACAAATCGATAGGAAACTCTATTCGGTCGCTCAGTTCCGCTTTAAAATTCTGGCTTGCTTTGAGGATTGTATTCTGTGAACATATTCTTTAATGTGTTTTCTGCAACAGCTCAGAAAGACTGAAAGAAATGAACAAAGAGAAGCATTGATCATTAAGAGGATTGATCAACAACATCTCCAGCAGTTAGAGGATTTTTCATATTAGCTGGGTGTTTTTATAACGAGTTGATATTTGATTTAATTTTCTGTTGTGCGGCACTGGCTGTGAAGCATTCTCACTTTCCAGCTGAATGTGATTAATGCTTCCTTAAACTAGCTCAGAATACTGGTGTTCAAGGTTGAAACACCTTCAAACAACGTGTAATTTATGATGTTTTAGTGGAACAGTAGTTACCACAGTCAACAAGAAAGATGTATCACTGTGTGGGCCTGAGCACATGACCTACCCAGGGGACTGCCTACTTTTAGACGCTCCTCTAACTCTGCATGACTATATCAGCCTCATTTTAGCCTGACAAAGTTACATAGAAAACAATCACAAACAGGATTAATAAGGGTTAATAGCTGAATGCTCTTATGGGTTTTCCTGTTGTAGAGAAACTTTATAAAGTGGCACAAGTATCTGGATTGTTCTACGACCAGTATGGATTGACACTAAGCTTCTAGAATGGTATATTAATGTAATTGATTTTTTTGTTGTAAAACTAAAACACAATCAGGCATATATCAGTTCATGTGCCTTAGAGTAGAAGTGTCCAAACCATTTTAAGGACCAGAAATCTAACTTGATTGAAGTCTGTGGCACAGAAAGTGCACTCTTAAAAATAAATGTTCCAAAAGGGGGTTTTCACAGCAAAGCCTTATGGTAGCACTTCTCACCTTGTGTGAAACCAGCTTTAGAAGAGAAATAAGAGAGTGTTTGGTTTCACAAAGAACCTTCCAGGGACTACTCTTTAAAAGAACAATTTTTCTTGCTGTGAAGAACATTATAAGTGCCCCTATTATACAGATTTTTTAAAATTGCTTTTCATGCAAAAAGTAACATAGCTCTAAGTGAGTGAAAACATCCTGCAAAGTTTTTAATCTAAAGGTGCACCATGTGTAAAGTTATTGTCCCTGAAAAAAGAAAAAAAAATCTATTTGAAATCACTGAAATTGGTAGTTTTTAAAACGAGTCCCAAGCCGTTTCACATTGACGTCAAAATGAAGCATTAGCATATTGCCTGCCACATGTTGGTCTGGATGAAAATGCTAATTTATAAAGGAGGGGTTTGGAAAAATAAGGATTAATTGTTTGAGTCCTTGAACAAATAAGGTAACAATAAATGCATATTATAAGACATTGAAAGTGTTTTTTGACCTTGCATGCATGGTAATCTGTTGTAACTCCAAAAAAAAAATTAACCTGTCATTACCTATGGGGGCACTTTAAAAATCTAGAAAAATTACTTTTGTGAAACGGAAATTAAAAAAAATATTATGTTTCAATGGGGGCTTTTGTAGAATGATAAGCAATTTTGTTGTTTTAATAAAATCACACTTAGTATTTCTCATGCAGACATTTTAGTTACTTTTATATAACTAATAGCTTTTTAATCTTAATATCTACAGCTTGTTCGTTTCACTTTTTGTAGAGACAGCACAGACATGATTAAAAAAATGGCACTAAGTAACTGCAACAAACAGCAGGCTGATGTATAACAACAGAAAACGGTTTGGAAAAACAGTAAATGTCTCTTATAACGATGCGATGACCAGTGATATGTTTTCAACCATGAAACTGCCACCTTGAGCTAAAGTGGTAATGTTATAGTTGTTATAGTATAATTGTGATATAGAAAGTTGTCAGAAATGGTCAGCTATTCCAACCAGACATATAATATATCTGTAAAGTAGTGACTTGTGAAATGCCTTGAACCACATGCCTTGCTTATTGACTGTCTCGAGTTTACCAAGGCTGCCACTGAAGGTTTTTATATGCTTTTCATTCAAAAAGTGCAAGATATTCAGATGAAGACAAAGGAAGTCAATTTACCTAAATTCCTTCAGGTGCATCACGTTTCTGCCATTGCTGGCCTTAGCTGCTATGTAAATAAGCTAAACACTAAACATTAAATGCTGCATATATTTTTGTGATATGCGGAGGAGGAGATGTCGTCTTTGAGAGCACGGCCTTTCAGAGGCTTTGGCTAAGTCCTTCTACTTGATTCAATCTCCGAGATGGATCAGCACAGCTCTATTCAATATGTCCACCAAGTCCCTGCAAAATAAAGCTTATCAGCCTCCAGCAGACCACTTCTTTATGCTTTATATGGAGAAATGAGATACCTGGCTGCCCTACAACAGGTGATCAGTCTGGATTGCAAGTGGCTTGAGCATTATTCATAACCTCTTTTTTCCATTAAATTTAAATGTGACATTGTCAGTTTGTGATAAATAGCCTCATTCTGACTTAAAATGACTGCTTGGGAACCTTAAAATGACAATTTTATGGGATTAGTTCATCTATTGTTTGAGAACAATGCCTTTATAATGCACATTGCGAGAAAAGGTGCTGTTTGAAGTAAATATAACTCATATTTTTACATTTATTAAAAAAAAAAAAACTACTGAAACTGTGGAAAAGAGTTTAATTACTACCTGAAATGAAAACAATGATCATGTACTTCTCAGGGCCAATCAAATGTTAATCTTTTTGTTTGTTCAGTCTGCCCTCTGGTGGTACAAAATTATATATGTATATGTATATGTATATGTATATGTATATGTATATGTATGTGTGTATATATATATATATATATTGGCATTCCGCAAGCTTTGAGTCTTAAATAGATCATAACTTTTTAAATCTAGTATAGCACAGTACTTAATAAGATAATATTCCAGCTGTCAATCAGAAGTCTTGTATCCTGTTTATATGTGATATTTACCTCACTCCCGCTTGTATTTTCTCATTCATGAATATTAATGAATAGTCTGTGGAGTTTAGCCAGAATAATACTGTCCCAGAAAATTTGTGATCAGGTAAACCTGTGTTAATTGCCCTATGGGTTTTGTTAGCCTTGCTGTGTGTAGCAGTAGACCATGAGTAGTCTGTATGTGCACTGGGCACTGCTCTCTATCTTCAGAGGTCTTTTCACTAAAATTGCCCAGTTCTTCTCTCGCAGCTGGAGGTCGAAAGCTGCTTTACAGAATAGATGGCTTCAGGGCACTGTAACTGCATCCCAGTTCCCCACAGGCTTTCCTGATAAACACACACACACACACACATTATACATTTTAATGAACTTTACATTTTGTATTAGAATGCACAAGTGTTAAATAGCCCCGATAAATGGAAAAAATGCCAACAATACAAGAACACCTTTTAGACCAATCACAATTATTCAGAAGCATTAATATACTGGAAAATACTGGGTAAAAATATATCGTCAATCTAGTATTATAGCAAAATAAAAATGAATCTACCTGAAAGGTTTTATTTAACAATAATAATACATTATCCCAATATATGAAATGTATTTATTTATTAAATTACCTAATTATGTGAAGGAACCATTTGATATTGAAAAACATGAAACTAGAAGCAATGTAGTTGTCTGGATTGTCAACATTGTATTGGCCATTATACAACTATATTCAAGCATAAGCTGATTATTCTTTTCATTTTATAAGTTTAAGTCCATAATATTTATACAAATTTCCATTTAAGACAGTAAAGAGATGTTCTAGAGAGCAGTACCTGTAACAATATAAAATCTCCACCAGATGGTGGTGTTGAACAGGATTATGAGGAAAATAACCATGGGAGAAACACAATGTGTCAGAAGAGTGAGCCTAGTAACTGTATTCATTCAGATTTAAAGCAAATTAAACTGAAAGTTCTGACTAACTAAATTCTGATTGTTCTGTCCATCTTATATCTCTCATAAAGATCCAGTACTGATTAAAATATTTGGTTTAAGACTTAAATTGCAAATCATTGCTGAACTGACCGTTTCTGTTAACAGGCTGGAAAGTTTTCTATTCTTATGATGTCAGTTTATAGTGGCATTATGATATTTTGTTAATTACTGTTCCTTACTTTTTTGTTTGTTTTGGTAAAAATGCATAAATATATTCTTATAATAAAGAACAGAAGAAAAACACAAACCTTTTCTGTAGTTTATGCTTCCTTTCTCACTTGGTAAGACTGCAGCTGATATGTGTGCTTTGAAGATTACAAAGGCGTGTTGATATATTAGCATTAAGCCAGTCATTTTTGTTTTAACATGGTCGAACAGTAAAACAGCAGTTATTCATTCAGATAAATGATTTTTCAGATAATTCATTCAATTCATAATTTATTCAGATGATTCATTCAGATAATTATTTATTATTTTTTTTACCCAAGATTTTATTTTAAAAACAACTGGATAGCACTTCCCATAACAACAGCATCAATTATACCTGTTACCTGAGTCCTCAAACTTTTGAACTTGTAGCTTACCTTACCTTGTCCAGCACCTGACCCGTCACATATTACACAAATATTTTACCTGCAAACAGGATTTATTTATCAAGCTCTGGCTGTGTCTATGACCTTACTTCAATGTGTGACCTTCTTTGAATATGCTGCCATATAAACTACTCCACGCTGTCTGTCTTTGTTTGTACTGTTCAATCCAGCTGATTTTTATTCAGTTAGGCGAATGCTTGCCAAGTACAAGGACAACCTCCTTTTTTACACAAGCTCAAGGCTAACTGGTTTATGTCTCTCTTCTTTTTCTTATTTCAGATCTGCACTGTATTGCTTCTCTGATGTTGTTCAAAGAAGTTTAGTCCACTCAGCAAAGCATCTTCTTATTTAAAAGCTATACCAAAGATTTCTGACAGGCTGTTATTCAGTAACTGTTTGAGGTGTGCCCTGAAGAAACTTTTCCAGAAACGTTTGGTTTTGAATCCATTATATGTAACCGTTTGGGAGCTGGGCTACTATCTGAAATACAATTATACTATTATTTAGCAAGGGTGCACTAAATTAGTAAAAAATATTCATTATTATATTCATCAAAAAAAAAAAAGTAAAGTAGCACAAGAAGTTTTCAACATTGATAATTATAAGAAATGTTTTTAAAGCATTAAATCAGCATATTAGAATGATTTCTGAAGAATCATGTGACACTATTCAGATTTACCATCACAGCAATACAGTTTAAAATTTATTCAAATTATAATTTTTTAATGATAATTATCACAATACGTTTTTTTGTACTGTATTTTTTATCAAATGCATGCAAAGACAACAAAAACCTTTGAACTGCAGCGTATATCTAATATTTCTCCAGGGAAAAAATAGTTTGTTTGTTAATGTTGACTCTGAACAGCTTGGATTGTATTTCACACTTTCTTTCTGCTTTGCATTATTATAGTCAATGGTTTTTAATTGCAGAAAGTCTTGGTTTTGCCTCAGCCGTGACATCGGTGAACTGCAAAACAGTTAAAGACATTCAGTTCAACTTCATTCAACGACAGTGTGGGTGTCTGACGAATGATAGTTGCACAACAGTCTCGCCTCAGCAGACGGCAAGTAAGGCCAGTGTCAAACAAAGAGGGGGCAGAGAGAAAGGAGACGGAGAACTGGGGGATGGGTAAAGTCACAGACACCACAGAGAGTGACCTTGTGGTCTTCATGTATCCTCAAATCCTGCCCCTAAGACAGCCATATTTCATTACCTAAACCTTAGCTTTTGCTTTCTACTTTGATGCACTGAATAATTTTTTTTATAACTTTTTATTTTTATAAACACTTTATAAATAGTTTTTTTCAACCACATTCTGTGGCATAATGTTGTTTTTGTCCTGAATTCCACGCTGGGACTGAATAAGAAGCTTTTATCTTTTATCCTTTTTTTAGTTTGTTATTCCATGTAATTTTCTTTGTAGATAGTTGATGGGCTTTGATGGAACATATCTCTTTTGTATCTCTTAGACACATCTAGATAAACTGGGGCGGCTCCTCTCTAAAGAGAATGTTACATAACTGCTCTCAACATCTTAGCATATTTTCTGCTGTTTGATACTATTTTATATTAAAAAGAGATCTTTTATACACTACGTGTAATTTAAATCTGTCAATAACTATGGCATGGTGAAAAACCATGATGCTGATTGATCATACTACTGTCAAGAAGTGCTAAGTGATTCTTTATCTATGCTTCTTATGTGTACTTGCTTATCATTATGGAACAAAACTAAATTCAGTTCAGCCCTCAATAGAAAAGCTAAGGTCACTGACAGGATGTTTGCACAATGTTACAGTTAGTGTCTATCAGAGCATCTTATTCCAACAAATTATTCCCTAAAGAAAAAGCAGCGATCATGATGTCAACAGCATAATTGTTTCTATGAACTGTAATTTAATTTGCTTGATGTTCTTTCCTTTTTTCTCCTTAGTGTAAAATTTGTGTATATTCTATGTGCACTAGTGCCGATTTCAGTGTGGATTTTCTAACTTGGCTGGTTTCTGTTGCATATTCTTTTATGCATTGTTGGTCCAAACCTGTTATCAAGGTCTCCATATGTCCACAAATAGAGAGTGAAAATGAAAAAAGAGTGTTGAAAAGAATCACTGTTCATTTGTGAGTTATGAGTATGGCTACAAAAACCGTAAAAGAGATATTGTAAGCTATTAAAATGTGTTTATTCACCTGCTCAATACCTACCTAATTTGCAATATGAAGAAGTAGCCTAATATTAGGGATGTTAATATTAGTAACTACATCTCTCTCTATCCACCAAGGGATCCTTGGCCTGAATACGCTGATGATCCCTGCTGAGGTGTGCCTTATGTCTTAGAATGCAGCTCTGTCAAACATATTGGCAAATCTAACCAAATCAAATGAGTATTCAGTATTTAAAAACATTTTATTTGCAATAATGAATAAAGGTGATTAGTATTTCCATGGTACATGAGAGGAGCCATTTTGAGTAATTTGGAGATATTATGACTGCAGACAGATGATTTAGCAAAAATTATCCTGTGTGCTATAATACAAGTATTCTGAATGTGTGTAATTATGTGCGGTTCATGTGAAGAATGGACCAAAATTTACTTTATTTTTCTTAGACTATTCTTTTAAATGAGAATTGCTGGTTAAGCCTTTCCCTGCAGCCAATATGAATAAAGGGTTTTACAGCCCTTACTTCATAGTGCCCAACAAAGGCGGTGGGTTATGGCCTATCCTGGATCTGCAAGTTTTGAACAGAACACTTCACAGGCTCCCATTCAAGATGTTTATGCAGAAACGTATCTTTGAGTGTGTCCGTCCCCAGGATTGGTTTGCAGCGATCGACCTGGGGGACACGTACTTTCATGTCTCGATTCTTCCACGCCACAGGCCATTCCTGAGGTTCGTGTTCGAAGGTCGAGCATATCAGTACAAAGTTCTACCCTTCGGCACGTACAATGGGCATGCAGAATCAGGGGTTTGGACAGGACCTAATCTGCAGTGGCACATCAACTGCCTAGAGTTGCTGGTGGTACGGCTTGCCCTGGGCCGTCTCAATGGACATCTTCAAGGCAAGCACATGCAGGTCCGTACAGACAACACAGCGACCATTGCGTATATCAACTGACAAGGTGGTCTGCCCTCTCGTTGCAACTCGCCCGACACCTCCTCTGGAGTCGGAAGCATCTGAGGTCCTTTCAAGCCATTCACATGATTTGAGAGCGTTTCAGAGCCACTCAGGTAGATCTGTTTGCCTCTCTAGAGACCTCTCATTGCCAGTTGCTTTACTCCCTGACCGAGGGAACTCTCAGCACGACACCCTGGCGCACAGCTGATCGCGGGTTCTCCGCAAGTATGCCTTCCCCCCCAGTGATCCTTCTAGCAAATTTACTGTGCAAGGTCAAAGAGGACGAGGAGCAGGTCCTGTTAGTGGCTTCCTATTTGCCCACCCAGATCTGGTTCCCAGAACTCATGCTCCACGTGACAGTACCTCCTTGGCCGATTCCTCTAAGGAAGGCGTGTATGTGGCTGCTAACGCTGCAAACAATAACCCCACAGAGAGAGGTCCGTTGGTGAGCATGACCTGATCATCAGGTTCCTCAGGGGGGCCAGAAGTTCGAATCCTCCATGGCCCCCCACTGTACCTTTTTGGGAGGCCTAGCTTTGCTCTGTCCCGTCCAAGCTCTAAGATGCTTGATTGACTTGACACAAAGCTATAGGACCTCAGACCAGGTCTTTGTCTGTCACGGAGACCGGCAGAGGGGGAATGCCATCTCCAAGCAGAGGATGACCACTGGATAGTGGACACCATCACCCAGGCCTACCAAGCACAGGGTGTGCCCTGCCCCCTCAGGTTATGGCCCCACTCAACAAGGGGTGTAGCATTGTCCTGGGTGCTGGCACGTGGCACCTCGTTGGCAGATGTTTGTAGAGCTGCGAGCTGGGTGATCCCTAACACGTTCTTTAGATTCTACAGCCTTCGTGTGGAACCGGTATCCTTCAACAGTTAAGACCTGGAGCCCGAGTCCCCCCGGCAGACCTTCTGCTATCTTAAGAGGGTTCAATCACCTCCAATTTTCCATATGCACTGAAATACTGTCCATATGACTATACACCCTGAGACCTCCTACGGGAAGGCTGGACTTCCGTACATCTCTGTTCAAAAGAATGGGGACATTCCCAGTGTTCTAGTCTTACTGAATGGGTAGTGCTTTGATAACAGCAGATTGCCTTTTGTGATGAGCCCCAGCCTTCGCCAGACAGAGGGGGCTTGGTAGACTCCCGCAGGACACTGGAAGGGGCCGCGTCCATGGCGTTTTTTTATAGGTGTGGCAGTCACGTGAGGTTCACCGGACCTAAGACCTCAAAACTAAATAATACGACTACGCCACCCTGGTGGGAGGGAACCAGGGAAAAAGAAACTCCCAATGAGGACACACAGGTAAGTATTTCCAACTTGAAGGCAAGGAATAAAACTGAGCGAGACCAGAGCAACGATACAAAAATATACTTTATTAAAAAAACATGAGGAAAGAGACGCAATAAAATCATTCAGGGCGTGCCCACTTCACAGGACCAGGGCAGGCCGGCCACAATGCAGGACGTGGCAAAACTTCACCCCACATCAATCACTACACAACCACACTATAAGGAGAATTATATCAATCCACACAGCACCCTGTGATACACGCCACCAGCTGAAAGCGGCCAGCCTCCCCTGCTCCACGCAAAGTCGCTGATGGTTTCTAGAAAACAACAAAGAAAAAGAAAAACACATTCAATCAAAATTACAAAAAAAACACTTCACAGGGTCACAGAGAAAACCCACCTGCTAAACGGACACTAGATACAATCGCTTTAAGAATAGATATCAGAGCTGCACAATAGGCAGAGTCACCAGCAGCGCCCGCTCAGCACGAGCGAAGGTTTACATAAACTACAAACAGCTCTTTTTGGCACGAGGATTCACAGCACCAAACTCAATAATGTAATGTCCAAAATCAGAAAAAAAACAAGGAAACCAAGCCGTGCGTGCCGTAAGCAAAACAGCAGCGACGTCACCAACAGTGTCTTTCCCAGGGATCGACACG
>JAUMHI010000022.1:1537558-1568400 GCA_032359435.1 Enteromius unitaeniatus
AAGGCTCCAAAGAAAAAATCTGCGAAGTCGTGAATCCGCGATAAACGAACCGCGAAGTAGCGAGGGATCACTGTAAAAGTAAAACTATATGCACTATATTTCAGATCTTCTAAGGCATCAGTGACTCACACTTGACAACTGATGTGACCGACGTGCATAACACACGTTATTCATTGCACATATATTCTGCAGCTTTTAGCTTTTAGTTTAGTCTGCACACAGTGTTTATCATAGGATTATCAGCAGTGCAATGGGTTTGTGAAGTAAAAGTCAACACTGAAAAGATTTATGCATTGTGTTTAACCTTCTACCCTCAGACCGTGATAATCTGCAGGTCACCCTCATAACCCTAATATCATCTCTATGGAGTCTAGCTGGACACAGTTGCTACAGTCATTACATAAAATCACTGTCACTATAACACTGTGTATGTCATTTTACTATGCTAAACACAAAGCAAACAAAAATCCACCAATAGTGTGTGAGTGGTTGTTGGACAAAGTTTCGCCCTGGGACTCACAGTTTGGATGGCACTTGACCTTTCTTCTGATATGGCCACCTGTGTGCTTTTTTAGCCAGACGGCTTGTGTTAATTGCCTCTCGTGGGGCAAAATGACAGCCAGCGCTCTCTTGAGCTCTCTCTTTTTCCTCTCAGGTCTCATCTGGGAAGATTTAGACCACATTAAATACTTTGGCAGCTTGAGATATGGGAATAAAACCCAAAGATTCCTGTCCAGACCGGATGACTTCTTTGTGGTCTTAAAATCACTCAGGATTATGCTGATTAGCCGAGCATATACGACTCTGTCCTTGAAAAAGATCCCACATTAGGGAATGTTAAGGGTACTCGATATGCATGCGGATACTCGCGATTATGGATGTAGATTGTAATTCGTCATGATGCTTCTGTATAGCTGAAAGACCTGAGGAAATGGAGGTGGGTTAATTCTGCCAGTTTGTCATCTGAAACAACCCTGTCAGGGTGTTTAAGAACAGAAACGTGCAGAGAGCGTCTTGTGTTTGTAGGACAGACGAGTCGACGGGCTCAAATTGATTTGTCTGCGACCGTGTTTTTCACCTTGTCCTCTCAGCACAGGGTCAGAGCATTGCAGACAGAATAATCCGTCAGTGACAGGAGGTCAAGGTTTAAACGCACATTTTAGCATCAGTGATACGCACTGGTTTACACATGTGTAAAGCTAATAGTAGCTAATAATTGCAATCGCAAAAAAAGCTTGCATAACGTTAGCAAGATCTCTTACTTTTACTAAGCAAATATGTTATCATATTCTCCTTCTGGAAGCTTAAAGCTTTACACGTTTTTTGTACAGCTGTCTGTTTACTCCAACTAACAGCAGTAATTAAGTGAAGCTATATTAAAATAATAAGCTGCTAGGGTTAAGTATCAGATATCAGTGTTCCAACACCAGCACGTAAAGAGTTTTATCTTCTGGATACATCTGTTCCTTTTCTTTGCGAACAGTTCAATCCCGAGTTGATCGCAGCTCACGTTGTAAGAGCTTTTCGAACAGGCTCTATATGATGTCTGTAATACACAACTTTGTAAGGAATGAAGTCTGTAAGTGCCCAGGCTGACAGGCCAGAAGAGAGGCTTCTGCTTCTGTATGTGTGGGTGTGTTTGCAGGAGTGCTAACTCAGCCCATCTCTTCCCTTACATTTACATTTTAGTAATTTAGCTGACACTTTCCATTAGTATAGATGAGAAATGGAGGGATTAGGAAGGGAAGAATAGAACACGGGAGCAGGATTCCTGTGTCTTCCTCAGAAGGTGCATGATGGCTCAGGTTAGATGGGTATCTGACATATCTGCCAGTGTCCCTGTAATCTCTGTAAATTGTATTTTTTTAGAGCAGTTATTTAATTGCACGGGGCTCTGGTTGGGTTGAGAATGTAAAGAAGAGCTTGTGACACTACTGTCTATGTCATATTGCAGTCATCTGGACAATAATTTACAGCTGAAAAGAAGCTATTAAATTTATAAAACAAGGTAATAATTAAAATCAGTTAGAGTTTGGTTGATTGGCTAGAAATTGCAGTAACTACATGCTGCCGAAAAACCTTTTATTTATGGATGACGCTAAAAACTGTAAAAGTACCTATGTATTCTGATAAAGTAACCATTTCATGCCAGAAACATATCAGCACTGCAATTCAAAAGTTTCCTTTTTTTATTTAGCTGGGATGAATGAATGAAGCAAGGTTTCTTCAAATATATTAAGCTGCACCGTTTGAAAAAACATTGGTCAACATTGATAATAACAATAATAGTAAAAAAACTAAACGTTTCTTTAGCACCAAATTAGTATATTAGAATGATTTCTGAAGGATCATACTACTTCTGAAACCTTAATTACCTAGGTTGTCATGTTACTTTAATGTCTTTGCATCAAAAAATAAGGATTTAAGCTAATATCACAGTATATATATATATACATCATTATAAAATTGATATTTTACAATTTTCACAGTGAGTAATTGCAGCCTTGTTCAGCAAAATAAACTTTTTTCAGAAGCATTAAATGAATCTTACAGACCCCCAACTTGAGGGCAAAAAATGTAAATGTATATCTCTCCGTATTTCATTTTTCATTTTTATTTTTCTCAAATGATCAATCACAATTAATCACATCCAGAATAAAAGTTTTTGTTTACATAGCATATGTGTGTCCTTTGTATATTTATTATGTATATAAATACACGCATGCATTCATGCATTCCTTTAAATGTTACTTTTATATATTTATAAAATTTTATGTACCATATTATGTACCGTTTCATGCTAATTACATTCTATCCTCTAATGACCTCATGTGACCAAACCTTATCACAATGTCCATCCTTACATTCTCAAAACACTCTCGTCTTACTCTTTCCCAGTTATTGTAGCATCAGCTATTAGGACGCATTTGAAAATAATTGTCAAACACTCCTGTGAACATCTGTTTTGGTATAACGACAACAAACGTTAAAGATAAAGACACAATCAGCAGCAGTCTCACTGGTAATTATACAAAAACAATCACGCTTAACAACAATGCAGCTTTAGTGATCCCCTGTATCACTACAAACCCAGGTGGACCATGAAAAGAGCGAGTTGATTAGAGAGGGAGGGGGTGAAATTAGAGGAGAGGATGCCTGGATGACAGAAATCTCTAGAGCTGGAGCTGCATCTGATCTACGGGCTGTTATCTCAGCAGTGCACACTGTAGCTCCAGAACACAAGTTTGTCCTCAACTTACCAGCTAGACATCTTGGGATGAAACGAAGCGTTTGTTTTGGCTGCAGTTGTGTGTGAACCTCTGCGTGGATGCAGAGCGTATGCATGTGATTAAATGAGGGTGTGAGAGACCGAGATTAAGTCTGGAGAAGCAATAGTGAACATGAGGTCTTTGATACACTAGCTCAGGGGAGACGAATTCAGCTATTCAAACACATACCGTGGCTTTCTTTGTGTAACTGCTTGTCAAAGAAGCAAACAAGAACGGGCGCTTTGCCAAAGAAAATGGGATAGACTGTTCCTGTGAACAACATGAATTTATCTTAAAGAGATTTGAAAGATCATTCAAGAGGGGAACTTCTGTCAAATGTCAAGCTTTGGTAAATAATAAATATACTTAATTGACAATTATGAGATAGAAGGCATTTATGACAGGAATTGGCCCACCCAATTCAGAATTGTGTTGACACAACGTGCAATTATGAGCCATTATTTGTTATACACTAAATCATACTTATTAGATAAAAAAGATAATTATGACATGAAAAAAGTTACATAAGATCAATGTGACCCCAGACCACAAAACCAGTAGTAAGCGTCAATTTTTCAAAACTGGATTTGTACATCATTTCAAAATCTGGCAATTTTTGCCCAAGATAAAACTATTTAAAAATCTGGAATCTGAAGGTGCAAAAAAAAAATCTAAATACTGTGAAAATCTCCTTTAAAGTTGTTGAAATGAAGCTTTTAGCAATGCATATTACTAATCACAAATCATGTTTTAATATATTTAAGGTAGGAAATATATCTTAATATCCTAATGATTTTAGTTTTTTGGTGTGTGTATATGCATGTGTGTGTGTGTGTGTGTGTGTGTGTATATATTATTATATATTTATTAATTTATTTTTATCATTTTGACCCAAACAATTTATTTTTGGCTGTTGCTACAAATATACCCCACTTAATTAAGCCTGGTTTTGTGGTCCAAAGTTACAAATATTCGTGATGATGAAAAGTTAATTTGCAAATTTATGTCATAATTATATTTCTGTATCACATAATTTCACATTTTACCTCATAATAATAGCTATATGTTATGATTATGATTTACCAAACCACATTTTTCTATGCTTATGTTGCAGAAGTGGGCTTTCCTATGAGCTTTTAAATGCCTGTACATGAGTGTATGGTTTTATTGCATACATTTTATTCAATGTGAGTGATGTCATATAAGCATGAGCTTATTCAAAGAATATAATGCTTTTATAGAATATCCTGAGTGTTTTTAACAGGTCACATCTCAAAGATCCCAAGGGCATTTTAATTAATAGCTTGAAAAATACTTTGAGATTAAGAGTCATCATGTTGATACATTATTAGCTTCTCTCATGAGAATTAATTAGACAATAAAACGATTTAAACATTCTCTATGAAAAATGTGACTTTATGTTTGAGCCTCAGAGATTACGTAGATAAAACATCAATGGATAAGCATTGTAGCATTCAAACCAATCAGGCCCAAACTATTTGTTGCATTTAACAAATAATCTTTAATACCGCTGTACCAGCCCAATGGGAAAGGCAGCTAA
This sequence comes from Enteromius unitaeniatus, assembly GCA_032359435.1. NCBI lineage: Eukaryota > Metazoa > Chordata > Actinopteri > Cypriniformes > Cyprinidae > Enteromius > Enteromius unitaeniatus. The sequence goes on from JAUMHI010000022.1 coordinate 1,542,389, forward strand.
CACCTCAGGAAGACAAAACAGGCCTCTGATTCCATGGCAACAGACTGATAACACCGGTTTAAAGCTTGAAGGAATGTGAACAAAGCTTTTCCCTAAATTAATTCACAGGAAAACTTTCTTTGAGTGAACACATATCCTTCAGCGTATCGTGTATATTGTTATTGTGCTTGTATATCATCTTGTATACTGGTTCAGACGATCTAATTGCGAGTGTGTGTTATATGTAGATTTTTTGCAACATTCAGTGTTTTAAGAATCTCTTATCATTTGTATATCAACCTCCAAACCAGTGCATATGCAAATTACCATGCTTAGAAACAAAGAGTCATAAAATGTCCCTCCAAATTTCAACACATGTTTGGCTCTTTGACCTCAACATGTTTCAAAAGGCCCCACGGCAAGGACCCGCTTTGCTTTTTCTGGATGTTGGACCCCCATCATCTCTCTGGTCTCCTGGCTAACCCCCCATGCTCGGCGCAAACGCATTGGGTGGGCCTAGAAGAAGCGCAGTCTGCAGTCTTGTGAGACACTAAGATGAGGATTTAACTCCACGGCAACGTCTATGTTTTATGTTCTATGCCGAGGCCATGACTTTTCATGTACCTCAAGATCCACAGACCACGACAGATATCTCTCCCAGCTCTCCTTTCATCTACCAATCATCAGAGTCAGGACATCTTTGGAATTCATCACTCTTCAAACCAGGAAGAACATGATTGTCAATCCAAAACCTTGGAGCCATCAGGACTTCCAGACTGCATCGGACCCTCACCAACGAGGCAATGCAATTATCGTACATATAAATAAACGAAACAGAGGTTTAGCATTAGTTATAAAACCCGTTATGAACAGCACTGATGGTTTTACTCGTGGTCAACTGACTCTTTTCATAACTTCAATTTTTGCTTTTCCTAATGGTTTACCCTTAAGCCTTCTTTGCACTTTTCCCATGTGTGAGTGTATTTATACTTGTTTGTTCAGTTATGCGAGTTAACATAGAGTTAATAAAACTTTTGCACAAATTACATGTCCCTTTACGATTTCGACCCTTGCGACATGCTCTAATGCTGTGGTACTGTAAGAAGGTATTTTTCTGTGGCAATTCTGTGGTATTTTTCATCCCTTCTTAGAGTTTATATGAACTTACACTATATGTTCACTAAATGAACAGATTAGTTGATGGGAAATCTGCTACAGTTACTACTTGCAGCTGATATAAATAATTGCAGTCAATCATAATTAAAAGTAATTATTTATATACATTTCCCTTAATGAGCTAATATGCTACTGCATACTAAGAATTATTTATTTATTTTTTTACAGTATTTTGTTTTAGTATGTTTTTATTTAGTCACAGATGATTATTAAATGTATTATTTTATATATATATATATATATATATAATATAATATATAATAATGTACTATAAGTGTAATTATAATTAAATTACAATTTTTTATTTTATTTTGGAACATAAAAATTGTATAAAAAAAGTCACTCTCTACAGAAAGAAGTCACTGAAAATGCAGGGAGAGAAAAACCAAAGTGTGAAAACGAGGAAGTGAAATCAGAGAGGATGTTAACAGCTGCTCTGTCTCTCTGTAGACTGCCCCCTTGTGGATGTTTAAGAATTTAAATAATAAGGAAAATATATGCTTTGCTCACTCAGACTCTCTCACTGTTTATCTCATAACACACACCTCTATCTGCCGCTTCATGCAGCCATCGATTAGTGATTTGGTGTTTAGTCTGGGTTGTGAGGGGTTGTTGCGCTCTTTGAAGTGAAGTGCTGGAGGAAATGAGTCAGTGCTCCACCAGCACTGTGTCAAGCAGTAGCACTTCAAGATAACACTTTCAATGTCAACAGATGGCCCACTGATATAATGGGATTCTTCCATAAGTATGTTAATAAGTGCATATTTAATCATGCTCTCTGTCTGAAGGACTTTAGATAAAATTAAAATGAATGCAATGAATATTACAGCATGGTGGCCCCTGCTGGTCAAATAATTTTGCTAAAAGATTATAAATGTGGATATATAAGTTTTTAATTACTTTGTTTGTTTGTTTTTTAAATGTTATTTTAAAAGTTACAAATAAACAGTCAGTATAAAGCATGAATGCACTATAACTTGAATTTTTGCCCTTGTATTTATTTGAGTATTAGTGAAACTTTCATTTAGGCTGTTGCAGGTTTAACAGATGGCAGTGGTCTGGTAAAGAGATGGAAAAGCAGCTCACAGTGCTTCACATTGGAAACATGCAGAATTTGCTGTTCCATCTTGGGTCCCATCTGTTGCTGGATCACAGACCGTATCTGTGTGGCATTTGGGCTTGACCTGAAAAAAGTTTGCTAGACAAATCTCATGCAAATCCTTGGTTTATGAAAGGGCTTTTTTACCACCAGATTCAAGGTGGTGGCAAAGGCAAAAGATTAGCACACAGAGTCATGTTGGAAGCGTGGTCTGTTCTGAGTCTTATCTCTTATTCCCCATTACTCCAGCAAAACATTCCTGGCCTCTTTAATGTGCTTAGCTATGTGTGCTGAAGAAAACTTAAAAACCTCCAGCATAACAGTGGGTGGCGTTGACTTTTCGCCCAAGTAATGGCTAGTTACTGCAAGATAGGCATTCACAATGTGTAAGATTTTCACACAGAGGTCCGCAAGTCTGATCATAGAAATCATTTCTAACAATATACACTACCATTCAAAAGAATTTGAAAAGAAATTAAAACTTTTATTCAGATAGGATGTGTTAAATTGTTAAGTGATGGCAAAGATTTATATTGTTAGAAAAGATTTATATTTTTAAAAATGCTGTTCTTTATAACTTTTTATTCACCAAAGAATCCTACTGAAGTTTCCAAAAAATATATATTTGCCATCACTTTTCCAAAACTTTGATAATTCACCCTATAATCAGAGAAATAAATTATATTTTATTATTGTTATTAAAATAGAAACTATTGTTTTGTAATATTTGTAATTTTGCAAGATTACATTTTTTTTCCTGTTTTTGTTTATCGATATTTTTTGATCTTATACCTTGATGAGTATAAAAGACTTCTTTAATTAATTTAAAGAATTACTTACTGATCCCAAAACAGTAGTGCGAAGAATAATACATTTTTTTGGTCTTTATAATCATAAGAAACATAATAATGTAAAATGTGTGAAAGATCATGTGACACTGAAAACTGGAGTATGCTGCTGAAAATTCAGCTTTGCCATCGAATTTATATGAACTGCAATGATCTTTTGCAACATTATAAAATGTCCTTTCTCTAATTTTGTTTAAAGTGCATTAATATTAATGGATAATGATTAATAATTTCTTAGGAAAAGTAGTGTATCTGGCACTGTTAATCTGTGCTGTTAAATCAGAGCTGAAACCATCATAGTCATTGAGGAATGAGATGCCCACAATAATCACAGCCAGTGAATTTGTAAATGTATGCTAACACGTAGCAGAAAAGTTTTTGTCCTTATATCTGTTTCCGTTCTAATCTTTTACTGTTTGACAAGTTTGAGTGGACAAAACATCCGAGAAAGGAATAAATGTACTTTTCTCTCCACAGTATCATCATGCATCACCACCTACAAGAAGACTCCTCCGCCAGTACCCCCTCGCACCTCCACCAAGCCCTTCATCTCCATCACGGCCCAAAGCAGCACTGAGTCTGCGCAGGACGCTTACATGGACGGTCCCGGGACGCGGGGCGAACCCATCCTCCACTCTGGCCTGAGCAATTCCACCGAGAGCATTGACAGCATGAAAGCGCTGACGGCAGCCATTGAGGCGGCCAACGCTCAGATCCACGGCCCTGCCAGTCAACACGTCAGCAACAGCACCATCACCATCAGCACTACCCCTCCCTCTCCGCTGCCCATGCCTATGCCCATGCCCGTCCCCATACCCATCCCGGCCCTGGAAGACATCCGCAGGGATGTGCTCAGGAAAAGCAGGTGCCTTTCTATCGGCATCCAGGTGAGTGAGATTCAGAGTTGTTCTCATCTGCTGAGATGGTCCTGCTGGCTATTAGAATAAGATTTAGTTGTAACCTCCTCTACAATGTGTTTGTCAGGTGTCTGTACACTAAATATATATTCATACAAGTTCACACTTTGCAAGCTGGTATTTTTATTTCTGTATACAAACCCACACAGGGTGAATTGGAGATTTGTTTACTCCTCCCTGAGGTAGATGATGATTCTTCTGTGGACTGTGGAGGTGGTTGGTTTACTGTGTGATGTGTTTAAACAGGTGGATGGGCCTGAAGACCAGGAGCTGGAGGACCAGTCCAAGTTTCAGTCAGTGGGGGTTCAGGTTGAAGAAGAGCACGGGTGAGTCTGTGTGTGTGTTTGTGTGCTCTAACAGAAACAAATGGCACACCTGAGTCACTTTCACTTTAGTAATGCTATGAAATTTTATTACTTAAAATAGCTTTTTTATTTAAGCATATATAAAAATACAATTTATTCCTGTGTTGGCAGAACTGTATTTTCTTTAGCCAATATTCCAGTCGAATGAGTTTTCAGAAATTCTTCAGAAATCATTCACATGTCTTATTATTATCAATCTTAATGCTTAATATTTTTATGGAAACCATGGTACCTATAAAATATTTTCTAACATTACAAATGCCTTTATTTTCATTTTGATTGATATGAAACCTTGATAAATAAACATACTAAAGTAATCTTGCTCTCTTTTTCTCAAAAAAAGTATATCTACTGTGTCAAATTAGCATTTAGGGCATAAAACAATCAGACATTGAGTATTCCCACATTAGTGGTTAATATTGTTTTGTTTTTATTATTATAAATATTTAATATTTCACATTTGGTCGTTCCATTCTTTTATATTTGGCTACACTTTCCAGGTTTAGGGTCATTATGTTGACTGCTGCACCAACAGTTTCCAAAAAAATCCAAAATGACCAATAAAAAGTCCCATTATGATGTGTTCCCTGTGTTTTTTAATGCTCTGTTTACTCTCAATTATCTTGGTCTACAATGTGTCTGATCTTTGTGTTTATCAAATTGCTTAAATTTATAAATGAATGCAGTTGTTGAAAGTATTGTTTATCCTCTTCAGCCGTTATATTGCATGCTGCATATGGTGAGAGAGTACATTAAAATCAAGGATTAAGAAACTCTGTATTATGGAGACACTTTCACTTTATTAAACTTATTGAGCAGGGACAGGATTATCCCAGAGCGCTAAAGCTGGCACACCGTGGCTCTGCTCAAAACTGCGTACCTAGACAGTATTTTTAGGCACCATAGACATGCTCCTGATGTCGCAAATCGTAGACAACAGATTATGCGGCCTAATCTTTCCCTAAATTTGAAGAACAACTGCATGTTGGCAATCCGGCAGTTTATTGTGACGAGCTTAGCTAAACCGTTTCATCAGAAATGAAGTAAAATGTTTATTATTTCATTACTGAAAAGTGTTGACAGGAAATGAAGCGGCTTTAAAATATGCACTATTTTATGCAGTGTTCATGTTTGCTAAGTCATTTTATTAAATTATCACTAGCTGCTTGCTTTAAGTGAGTCTCTTTTGCAGGTCACTTGAGTGCTGCAATTTGTCTGCCAAATAAATGGCTGTTAATGATGTTTGTGCCAACAAGAGCATCTCAAACAAGTTGATTCTGTGATATGCATGGTGTTTGTGTAGACAGAACCTGTGACTACTGCTTATGAGTCAGTGGCATGTACTTGGACATGATAATGGAAAATAATAAAAATGTAAATCTTATAAAATAATTGTCATAAATAATGTCTAATAACGATAATGGTTTATGATATTTAGAATAATGAATGAATATTTAGAATAATAATTTCTTCATATAAGAGTGTTGGTCACTGCATATATTAAACCTTTCGAATCTTATCTTTCTTTCTTTCTTCTTGTGCTCAGTCACCGGCGGTTCAAGCGCTCGAACAGCGTGACGGCAGCGGTACAGGCTGATCTGGACACTCCGGATTACACACCAGCTGACTCTCCTGTCACAGATTTCCCCTCCTCGGGCTGCTTGTCACGGCAGTACTCACGTGATGCCGCCACCTCAACCGTCAGCATCCAGGGCTCAGGGAACCACTACCACGCCTGCACCTCAGATGACTATGAGGATGTAGGCTTTGATCCCTCCATCCTTCCTCCACCTGACCCTTGGATCGATAGCGTAACGGAAGATCCCCTGGAAGTCGTGGGCCGCTCTGTGTGTCAGCGTGACGGCCGCTGGTTCCTGAAGCTGCTCCAGGCAGAGACTGAACGTATGGAGGGCTGGTGCAGGCAGATGGAGCACGATGAGAAGGAGAACAAGCTACCTGATGAAGGTAAGTGTTTTGAAATCTAGTAGTCCAACCATCTGTAAAAAAAAATGTATACATTATATATATATATATATATATATATTTTTTTTTTTTTTTTTTTTAAACATTCCAGTATGTTCTGTGTAGTGTTTTAGTGCCCAATATAGTAAAAAAATTTAATGTTTTTAAGATGTATTAATTTACAGAATAAATGTTTATTGCAAAAATACAATAAAATGAAAACTTTTTATTGAATTCATCTCACATGCGTTGAAGTGATCTGCACCCTGCTGGACATCCTGGTCTTTGTGTTTTTCTGACTTCAAACATATCTCTTTAGGCTCTCCTAATAATCATAACAGAACTTGATAGATTGAAGTCTCAGAAGGAGCGGATTCTACTTTTCTACTGCTCTAGGGCTGTTATCAGTGTTTCTGATGCTCATCTAGACAACGATGTCTCTGCATTCATTAATGAAATGCCATTATCTGGAAATTGAGTGTTTAATCTTGTTGTTATACATTACTGACACTCTATTATCCAATTTAATACTGTTCAGTGCTTTGTACGGTGGCCGAGAGAGCTCAACGCGCTGCAAACAGAAGAAAACACATGCAAATGCAAATTCTCACAACGTAACCAAACACAGAGAGGCGCTGCAAACACAGAAACGTGCTGCAAATAGCACAAACCACAATGGAAATGTTTCAGGGGGACCTCAAAAATGTTTCACAGTTAAGTGTGTAATTCATCCAATTAGTCTAATAATATCCAAAAGACTGTACGATCAGGTTGTTCAAATAAACACAAAAAAACTCACCTTTTAGTTCAGCGACAACATCTCTGCTCTGACTAAACGCCACTGAACAAATAGTCAGGTCCCAGATGGGTTTGTCACTTTTTGAGGTCCCCCTAAAACATTTCCGTTGTGGTCTGTGCCAGGGGCGGATTGGCCATCTGGCAATTCTGGCAAATGCCAGAAGGGCCGCACCATTTTTTTTTAAATGTGGGCCGGTCAGTATATTATATTGTTTTTACATGCAGGCAGCTTTTATCTCAAGCAAGATTTGATTATTCTGACGATGATAATGATAATAGTAATAATAATAATAAATGTTAAGCATTTGGCCCAATCGGCAACAGCCGGCTGATTTTGAGACGGGTCGACCCAATATCAGAGGTTACGCGGACGTAATCAAAATCTGGCTAGAATGTCAAAAAGTAAGTGCAATAGAGTGCCGCATTTTTCTGTCTGAGCCCGATCCCAGCCTGACATCTCATAGTGATGACACATGCACTTTTTTGTGTGGAAAGTCTGCTTTTATTAAGCAACTGTAGGAAGTTATAGCTTACAGTTTTTCTCAGGCGCTTTGGTGCATTTCTCACAAGAGTTCTTACATTGAACCACAGTTAATGCATTTCTCAAAACAATTAGTCATGTGTGCACATCATAGTAGCAGTTTCTCATTCTTTCCAACAAATTGCAAAGGCTTTTGAACATGCATCAATTGCTTTCATACAACTCTGCTGTTTTATAACATTATCGTTTGCTTATGTCATGTCAGCCAAAATTAACTGAACATGCTGAATAGTCTTTCCATATAAAACTAATAGTCTTCATTTCATTACATACAAAAATGTTGAACTAGTTGTCAAAATCTGTCAGGTAAATAAAAAAAAAAATTCTGAAAATGTCTTCTAAATTGAATCGTTTACGCAATGCTTTGAATACAGTAAATTATAATTGCAAAGAGCATATGCAGTAAAAATGTGAAACATACTTATTCAGTGTCTTGTACTCAGATACCTCACTACATGGTGAGTTTGATTTCACCAAGTACAAGAGGTTCCTGGATCAACAACCTTGTTTAAATTTTGGGTAGGGTAGGTTTAAGGTTAAGGATTGGGATAAGTTTTTGGACAGTAATGTTGATCCAGGATGATGTCCTACTTGGCAAAATCACGGCGACCCTCACTACATACAGTAATGTCTAACTTTACTGTAGTTTTCAAATGGCTGTGCAAATAGTATATAGTGCTGTCTTGAGCATTTTCAGGAAGTGTCACCCAAATCTGACTTTTTTGCATTGTAAAAAATGTACAGAGTAAACTGTCATAATGAAAACATGATAAAGCCATTTGACTATCTTGTTCATAAACAATGGTGTCAGGACTTTTCATTTTGACAACACTGACACTTTCATTGACATGAATACTTGCTTTTGAGGAATTAACTATCCATTTTGAGCAAGTGTCACGCTTTTGCAGGTTATCAACTAGGTTTTGCAGTTTGTACTAATTGTTTTGATAAATGCTTTAACTGTTGTGCAAATTTAAATACTGTTGTGAGAAATGCACCAAAGCGACTGAGAAAAACTGCATTAATACGCACGTCTTTCATTGTCCTGGCTAGTTTGACACATTTCCGCACACAGGAAGACAGATTTGGGGTAATAAAGGTAAAAACAAACCTTTGCATCAAGTGAAACAGGCCCATTGGCTACCTACTAAGCAGTTTTACATTTTAAATGGTCAATGCCTTATCGCGCTGATGTGACCGAAACCGAGCATCCTTTCTAAATACCGAACCCGGCCCGGCCCGTCGGGTACCCATCCTAAAGTGCAACACAAGCTAATTGTCAGAGCTTAGAGAAAAGCTTAGAGAAAGCAAAAAGGGCTGTAAAATCAGACGCTGCCAAATGCATGAAATAACCTGGTTTAAATTCGGCTGCTGCATTGGAGGACAGTAGCACGGTAGAGGAGGTAAGAAGAAAACAGAACATATACTTCTAAGTCATTATACTAAAATATACTAAGCAATTTTCACACCATTCACGCGAAACAGTAAGCTTAGCGTAGAACTCCCGTACATTTTAAAATGTCTTTATTTATGGATTTAGGGTATACAGACTGCTGTATATAGTCTAACATGCAAAAGAACCTATAGCTATAGTACTATATAGTACTACATAGCTAGTCTTTAAAGTAAAACAGTAAATAGATGCACAGGTTACAGTATGTAATTGTAAAATGAGACATTGGCTTGCTTATGTTCTCCCTTGACTGAATCGTTTGTTCATATATTCAAAAGTAGAATGTTTCTGGACACAGTGCAGATAGCTCAGCTGCTGCAGCAGAGTCAAGTATCGTGGAGGTAGGAAGACAGCAATGAGAGAGACGCACCCTGACACAAATGCTGACAGTTTCTTAATACTGTGCATAGAAAACTGATATAGAAACCAGTAAGGGGTTGCCAGTGGGGGACTAGTTCACCTCAGATGTCCGGTCAGAGACAATGAGATTCAATCAATCCAGTATTCTTTATTCTTACCACAAAGTTTCCAACAAGTACTGAGCATGCAAGTGCTAACAATCACTTTGGGGTATCCATGTGGGTTGGTGAGTATGTGGGGTCTACAACAAATTAGAATAAACAACAAGATACTAAAACACTTCCATGTACAATCAACATGAGTATGAGATTCTGATTGCCAGAAACACTTCAAAATAAAAGCTCATGTGAGCCTTTTTAACACTGTGGCTCTAATTAACGATAAATGAACCCTTATGATAGGAGTAACCTTTACACACAAATAGAGATGCAGCACTAGCAACACTTCAGCATACTTTAATTCACAAGTAACTATATATCATGAAGGATTTAAAAATGTACAAATCTACTGGGACACACACAAATATTGCTGCTTTTTTTTTGCTATACTATTTCTTTTTGTGCTATAAAAGAACAGTGGCAATAAAAACACAACACTGCAGAGAATGACATATATAGTTATTTGTGAATAAAAGTATGCTGAAGTGTTGCATGTCCTTTTGTGTGTGTCACAAACATTAAATGATTAAATATCTATTACATATGGTACTGCTTATATTATTTCACCATCTGGTAATGTGGTAATGTGGGCTGCTGTGGCTACAGTGCCAGGGCAAAATTTTTGTCCCAGTCCGCCCCTGGTCCGTGTTGTTTGCAGCGCATTTCTGTGTTTGGTTGTGTTGTGAGAATTTGCAGTTTGCATGTGTTTTCTTCTGTTTGCAGCCTGTTGAGCTCTCTCGGCCACTGTAGCTTTGACACAATATGTATTGTTAAAAGTGCTGTATAAATAAATGTGATGATGATGATGATGACCTGTTTGTTTTTTGTGTGTGCTATTCAGTCCTGGGGAAGATCCGCAGTGCAGTGGGAAGCGCACAGCTGCTTATGTCCCAGAAGTTTCAGCAATTCAGGGAACTATGTGAGGAAAATCTGGTGAGTACTGGTAGGAATGATATAATGAACTTTTATTTGACCTAAACGGCTTACACTGCGAATACAGTGTATAACTGTTTATAGCTGAATTTGAACGTATTTGAACTTGTTTTGAAATTGATCAACTTTACACGGTTATTGTAACTGAACTGAAGTAACCTGAGCCATTGTAATGATCCTGTTGTCTTTTTAGTTTTAGTATTGCTTTACAGCATATTTAAATGATTTAGTCTCCAGTTTGAGGAAGTGATTCTGATATCTTCCTGTTTATTACTGTGAATCTGCTTTGAAATGGTTTGTATTGAGAAAAAATATAGGTGACTTGCCTGTGGTTCAGAACTTTGGACTTTTTTTCGTTTTAAATAAATTAGGGCCGGGACTCGATTTTAAAAATTATCTAATTAATTAGAGCCTTTGTAATTAATTAATCAAAATGAATCGCATTTTATTCACATATAAGTATTTGACCTGAGAACCACGCTAGCTGCTATGTTTAGCGTAGAGGTGATACTTGAGGCTCGATGTGCTGCGGTGCTTGCACGCAACCATGCTCTTATCCAGTTGCGGTTCTACGTGGAATTACTGGAATTACTACTGTTTTATTCCTGATATTTGTATTCTACTGCAAATATGTATTGGTGTTTTATTGTTGTTTATAAAGGATTAATTATTAATTAAAAAACACCCCCACACACAAACACACTGTTCCTAAAGCCATGATAAGCGGTATGTGTTGAAAATGACCAATCACAAGAGCGATCTGGCATTCTTTCCCCGACTCCAAAGAGCGATTCTGTGTAATTAATTAATCTAAATTAACGCGTTAAAGTCCCAGCCCTAAAATAAATTAATACTTTTTTCAGCAAAGATGCATTAAATGAATCAAAAGTGACAGTCAAGACATTTATTATTATACAATAGATTTCTATTTTTTAAAGCTATTATTTCGACCTTTATATTTAGCAAAAGGCTGCTTTTTTGATGGCTACAAATTCCCTTTTGTAATCTCAGAAATAAATTACATTTTAAAACTTAGTTTAAAACTATAACTTTATTGCTGCATTCTTATTAAAATACCTGCAACCTGTAATTTACATTTTGAAACATTTACCGACCCCAAGCTTTTGAACAGTAGTGTATGTTCAAGGCTGTGACTCTTTGGAAAAGAATGGAACTGTGGGTACTTTTGCACCTTTGCAAGCAAAATACCAAGATGTACACACCATCTCCAGAGAGACCATATCCATCAGGTCCTTGTAGATGATTAGACAACACAGCTAAGTCTTATAGTTCTACTTTTGTTCCTTCTCTTGGCTCAGCAGAACCCAAACGCTCACCCACGGCCGGTGGCTCAAGATCTCGCAGGGTTCTGGGACATGCTTCAACTTTCCATTGAGAATATCAGCCTAAAGTTCGATGAGCTTCACCAGCTCAAAGCCAACAACTGGAGACCCCTCGACCCCCCCGAGAGAAAGGTACAACAAACTTGCAGAATCAGTAATCACGGGACAACGTTGCATTTTTTTTCGCTCATGTGCATGGTCTGTTGCTTCTGTAGCGTGATATTATGCATTCAAGGGTGGGCACTGGCAATAACACACCTCCAAAATTCAAATATCAATCAATATATTTTCCTCCGAAAGTGTTGCTGTTGTCTCCCTGTGGCTCATGTCAGTCTGTTGGTCTAATGTGACTGTGAATGTTTCACTCACCCTTAATTTGCTGACATCCTCTTCATGTTTGCTTTGTTTGTTTGTTTGTTTGACAGTGAGCTGTTTTCAGAAGTCATTCCATCCGGCACGCACCATGGGGGCAGCGGCCCCCAACCTCTCACCCCCGCCGGGCCGCTCTCTTACCGCACGCAGTCGGCCGCGGAAGCGTTAGCGCCGCTCCGTAACGCTAGCCGCGGCTGGCCTTAGCGCTATCTGTGTGCAGGTGTGCCATATTGCTGTCTCGAGTCGTCTTTCTCCGCCCGCCGCGGCGGCTAACTGACTGTTTGTCACCCCTGTTCAGGAGAGAAGGCTGCCTCCCCCAGTGCCAAAGAAACCCCCGAAAGGCCACCCTCCCCTGGCCAGAGATCGCTCGCTGGAAAGCACAGAGAAGCAGCGTCAGGAGGCACGCAAGCGTTTGATGGCGGCCAAACGAGCTGCTTCGGTACGGCAGAACTCGGCCACAGAGAGCGCAGACAGCATCGAGATCTATATACCTGAGGCCCAGACCAGATTATGAAACTGCCAAAATGCACTCACACACGAACGCCCAAGTGCAGAAATCCACCGTGAGCACAACACGTCACACAGATCTATATTTGCCTAATGCTAAGATCACTGTATATTAGGAGCGACATACACCAGCACCATAATAGCACAGTAGTAGGAATTTGACCTTTCATTACTAAAATTAATGACATCCCAGATAGATATCATATTTCTATGACCCTAAGACTTCAGGACAAATTACTTGTTTAATTTTAAACAAATGAAAACGAGGCTGTTTTGGGTTTTTTTTGTCTCTTAGAAACTTTTGGGAAAGACTATTTCAGGGTTTCTGAAAATCAGTATGCCCCTGAACGTCCTGTGGTGGAGGTCGAGAGACTTTAGCTTTGCTTTGTTTTTTGTATGAATATTCAGTTTTTTTTTCTTTGAGAAGCATCACTGCATAAAATATTAAGACTTGTTTCAATAGTTTATATATTAAATATATACACTACGGATCTCACCAAGGCTGCATTTGACTCTTCAGTGTTCGTCAAAAATCATTTGAATATTCTGATTTGCTGCCCAAAATTCTTATCATTATCAGTGTTGACAAAAATGTTTTTTTGAAGATTTCTTTGATCAATAGAAAGTTTAAAAGGCAGGATTTATTTGAGATGGAATCTTTTGTAACACTCTTAACTCTCGCTTTGGATCAATTTAAGGCATCCTTGCTGGATACAAATATTAATTCCAACATTACAAAAAAAGACAAAGAAGAAAATTAAAAATAACTAATAATATATAATATAATAATATTCCAGCATTAAAGATACAATGACCCGGTTTCATAGACAGGGCTTAGCCTAGCCAGGATGAGGCCATAGTTAAATTAGGACATTTAAGTAATTTTATAAACATGCCTGAGGAAAAAGCATTACTGGTGTACATCTTAAGACAAAACAAAATACACCGACATGTTTTAAGATCATTCATTGCAAGTTCCTTTCAGCTGAAACAGCTCAGATTTACATTTCAGTCTAGGACTATGCTTAAGGAGGAATATGTCTTATGCAGCCTTGCTTCTCAATTGATGCGGTTTCAAAGATTTGTATATATTTTTATATATTACAAATATTCTCATCTCATCAAGAATATGACTTATGCAGTGTGTAATCAAATACTGCTGGATATATTTTATGACCTTTTTTCTGTTTTGTTTTAGATTACAGCAGAACTGTCCCTCACAGCCTCGCTTTTATTTGCATCTTATTAAATATTTCTACCCTGAATAAGATCTATGACTGGATCATTCACACACGCACTATTTGGAGCTCAGCCACTTTATAAATATATTTTTTATGCATGTGTGGTTACACACAGTTTGTTTGTAAACACATACAGACGTGGTTGCACATGCACACTTGCATAACAACCTCTCTCGGAGCCATCAGCTGACCTTCGTTCACAGTGTAGATAAATATGAGCATATACACACGTATATACTGTATCGTTTTAACAGTTCTACACAGACTTATCACAAATAATAAACATAAGCGCATTCAATCTTGAGTGGAACAGGCTGGGTGTTTGTAATATAATCTGTCTTTACCCTTTTCCTTAAGAGTTGAAGGAATGTTATACACTGAAAAAAGTTTGCAGTAGGATTTACTTTAAAAAAATGTTAGGAAGGTTTTTTCACTGAGAAAATGTGAGCCATTTCAATAGAATTCCCAAATAAAAACTAAACACCAGGAACTGTAGCTTTAATTAGAAAATCTCAAGTAAAGTTTACTTGGAATTTCCCAGGAAACTGTATTGACTGTTTGTTTATACATTTTACTTAAATAATGCTTAGAAATGTTAGTTTTTTTAGTTAAAAGGTAAAGTCTACCTAATATTTTTTAATACATTACGCAATTAATTACCCATTAAAACTGAGTAACCTTTAAAATGGCATAATAGGGGCACTTTAACCCAGTTATGTTTGGAGAAGAAAGCATTTTTTTGTAAATTCACAATTTGTGTGTCGCCGTTCCAGTGGTCAGTGTGTGCTTTAGTTGGGCTCCTGACCCTTTTATTAATAGAATTAAATGTTGTTTTGGCTGTTGTAGTTGAATTATAACATCCAGATGAACCAAAAGTGATACTCATCAGGTAATGTACGTGCTTTTTTATTTTTATTTACCTGAATCTTTTAATTGAACTGGAGAGTATATTATCTGTGTTCTATGTTCTTCTTTAATGATGACAGCCTTGTGTTTACAGCTAAACACCCTGTGTCTCTTTTTCACATTTTCTTTTCGTCTGTTCTAATCCCAAAAAATAAATCTTTCCATAAGGCACATCTAGAATCAGCGTATGAATCTCAACAACACTGACAAACCACGAAAAACAGATAAACTCTGAACACACTAATAAAAACATCACATAAAAACCGTAAGAATAAAAGAAAGACAATTATGCTCATAATTTATTCATGTTGCAATGCATGATGGGAGTTATTGGTCCCAGAATGCACTGCAGCATTTGATGGTCACCATTGTTGAGGTTCATACATTGACTCTTGATGTCTGTGTGCGCCTAACAGAAAGATTATTTTTTTTGGGATCAGAAAAGCCTACAAGAAATCCTTTCAAAATTTCATGTGGAAAATACAGGGTGTTTAGCTGTAAACACAAGGCTGTCATCATTAAAGAAAAACATAGAACACAGATAATATACTCTCCAATTCTATTCAAAGATTCAGGTAAATAAAACTTTGCTTTCTTCTCTAAACATAACTGGGTAATAAATTGTGTAATGTATTAAAAAATATTAGGCAGACTTTTTTGTTTTAGTTTATCTTAGCTGTTAAATGTACAGTGCAGAACCATTAAACAAATGTGGTTTTACAACTTTTTCATTTATTTTTATTTCATGCTCTCATCTGTTAAGGAATCTCATAGAAATAAAAGTATTCAAGTAAAATGTTTAAATACCGTTTAAATACATAAACAACATCAAATAATGTTAAAATAATTTAAAGTAAAGGATATTACTTTAAAATTTAAAAAAGGATAACTAGGATTACATTTCTAAGCATTATTTAAGTAAAATGTATAAACAAACAGTCAATACAGTTTACTGGGAAATTCCAAGTAAACTTTACTTGAGATTTTCTAATTAAAGCTACAGTTCCTGGTGTTTAGTTTTTATTTGGGAATTCTATTGAAATTACTCACATTTTCTCAGTGAAAAAACTTTTTTTAAGTAAATCCAAACTACTCCAAACTTTTTTCAGTGCAGCAGGTTTAATGTTTTACTTCTCCAGTCGTTCCATCTGTCTTTCTCTTTCACACACTGTCTTAATCTGAAGATCTAAAGAGATGTGATCATAGTGAATTATGTTTCTAGACATGTGAAGTAGGTAAACCCTTTCTCTCAGTCCCTATAGGAAATATAGTATCCTTTTGTCTTTTTTTTATTATTATTATTATTCTTCTAGCAGTTCTTTCCCACTTCAATCCCTGCCCTCTCTTCCTCTTCTTTTTTGTACAATTGGAAAATGATGACCACATAACAGGGTATTTTCAGCTAAAAGCAATACTCAGAAGAAATTTCCAATATTACTACATTATTTTGATGTAGAGATCCTGTAAAACTGGCTCATTGCTAATGAAAAGATGCCTTTACTATTCTGTAGCCATTTCAGTTTCTCGCCATTCTAATGCTTGCTATTGTGAACGCTTATCAATGGCCACTCTTGAACAGTTCTTCTTATTTTAAATCCTCTTTAGTCATACGTGGGACATTTAGGCGCATAATTATATTCTTTAGTGTATAAAATACAAATAAACTTACTAATCATTTTTCTAACATAGATTTGGGGCCTTCTGTGGATTTTTATGTAGACAAGTAGAGGTACTTCAATGAGACGACTGCAAAAAAGTGACACTAGAAGGGGAGTTTTAATAAAATGCAAGCTTTTCATCATTGTTCACGAGATTATGTCTTTCCAGTAGCAATTTCAGTGACTTAATTTAATGTGTTTTAATACTGTGTTGGGGCACAGGGGGAAGTTTTTTGTAAGCTTTGTGCTCAAAAGGGTTGTGACTCTGAGAGGACCGTGTGACTCTGCCTGATGGGTTATATCAGGTGAGCTAAACTAGCGTTAAACTCTCAGGAAAAGACAGAGGTGAAGTGAGTGCAGCAAATTCAGGGTCTCCCAGTGGTGATGTTTTCCGCGTGTTTTTGTGAGTGTATTTACTGCACACAGGTGCGAGTCTGTTCGTGTTTTAAAGAATGTATGTATCTGTATGGTATATAGGTGTGTATGTGAGCCTGTGTGTGTGTGTGTGTGGGTGCGCGAGTCTATAAAAGTGCTTCCTGATTTTATTGGTTAACACAATCTTTGAATTTTTTCTGTTGGTTGAAGTCAAGTAGCCTCATGAACCCGTGTACAGTATCAAAGCCCCTTGTTCTTATTTCAGTCTATATTGTTTGTACATGTACATACAATGATGAGGATGTTCCTGTAAGCATGCAGACACAATATGAGTCCTATAGGTATATATCTGATTTATACTATTTATTTATTTATTTATTTATGTACTTATTTATTTGTCTTCTCTATTTAGGGTTTATTTTATACGGTTTTGATTCTGTTTAGTGATCTGTCATGCCACCCTCATATTGTGAATATGTTGTACTGTATGTATAAACATTATATGTGCATACATACGATGAACAAAGAATAAATTCTTGAAACTTTATTTGACTTGCTATGTAATACAAAATAACACAGCAATCAATGTACACACAAAGTGATTGTTTTGCAATATTGTCTTGGTCTGAAGATACTTGTAGTAGATGTCATCAGTACCTCATTCGTATAACAATCACTGGGTTTATAATGAAAAACATTCAATTTTGCTGTCTACTTTTCAGGTAGCTGTTAAGAGAACGTTGGATGTTGCTCTGTGGAATAAGCTCTATAACATTTATAGGCTTAGATTTAGTGGAACTACTTATTTGTGAATTCAGGTAAAATGGGACGCTTTCCCTTGTGATGTTGTTTAGCGCAAATACCTATTTGGAACAGAAGAGGGCGCTCTGACGACAGAAAAAAAATGGCACGGATTTCAGAAGTAGGCCTAGAAAGACGCAGGCAGTACAACATAAACAATGGCGTCACATTCATGAGATTGAAGGATTTTAAGAGATTCCTTACAGGTCACTCAGACTAGGTAAGCAACTTTCTTGCTGGATGTACTGCGTGCAGGAGGAAGGTTGCTTGCAAAGCTATTATTCCTCAAATGCATAACTCATATCGCAACAGACTTGGTACGCGGTTAACTGAGGAAACCTGTTCTATCAACGCTGGATGTGATCGGGCCAGTTCACGTACGATTTGCAATGAAATGTTAAACTGATGCAATTCCACTTGGTTCTCGAGATCTAATTCGACAGTGCTATCTTCCAACACTAGGCGTCACTGATACAGCAATAACGCACTTGTTGCTTTTACGCACCTTGCAGCATACAGTACAGCACACTCTTTAATTGGGATGATCTAAACAACGCTAAGGTAGCCTATTGTGTAAATAAGCTGCTATTTGATAGTTAGGCCTAAACATAATTAGGACCCGTTTTGAAAACGATTGCACAAACCAACTTGAAATTGTTCATTGCTTTCCGGAAGCAGCAGTGCCGGACAACATCTTCGTTGACTCTGGAACAACAGTGCAATTAGCCAATCAGATTTGAAGAAACTTCTTACACGTGTGCTTACAATCAGTACAAACACTTGAACATCAGTGTCAGGCATCTATCAGTACATCTGGTTTTAGGGCTTACTCATGGGTATGGTTGGGTTTAGATGTTAATTTTGTTTTTCCTTTTTTATATATCGTTCCAGGATCAACAAAATATGTTGACCATCGAACTTAACTCCTGCCTGAATGAACATCGTGCTCTAAGACTCATTCAGACACCTTCAAGAAAAACGAAAATTTACGCCTGAATGTAGTATGGCTTTTATGGGCAGTGGGGTTATTCAAAGTTATTTTTGTCATAAATTGCAAAAAAAAAAAAAAGATCAAATATTTCTGGCAACTCATGGGTCACCATGTCCTTATCACTGCTGGGAAATGCGGCCTTATTGGGAAAAAAAAGTTGAAATGACAT
Source organism: Enteromius unitaeniatus (assembly GCA_032359435.1). Taxonomy (NCBI): domain Eukaryota; kingdom Metazoa; phylum Chordata; class Actinopteri; order Cypriniformes; family Cyprinidae; genus Enteromius; species Enteromius unitaeniatus. Next base: position 1,561,341 of record JAUMHI010000022.1, read on the forward strand.
GGCAAAAAGGCAGCATTTCAATAGGCAATATGTAGAGTGGAATAGAATATTATATAATATGCGTTTGTTAGGTCTAAGCCAAGTAAAAAGGCACTCTGAATGGCTTAAACTGTTATCGTTTTGTCTTTTCGTTTATGTTCCTAAGGCCAAATCGCAAAGTGGTCTGTACAACATCTTGGACTAATTGATATGAAAGCACTTAATCGCTGTAGGGATTTGTATTTGAGAATTTAAAAAAATACTAAATAAAAAAAATGGGTTTGGACATTAAAAATGTAGTAGCAAACCTTTGTAATATATTGTCATCAATATATTGTCCATTGACATAGGCTATCTGCTACACAACTCTATTCATTTCCTCCTCCATTATTAGATGAAATATTAGAAATAGCTTTTATTATTCCTATTTGAATTGCTGTTGGTGATTGGTGTAATGTTAGACTTCTTTGTATTTAGCTATTTTGCAAGGTGAATAATAAGGGGGGACAGAAATAAGAGCAGGGATACAGGGCGACCCCCCCCCCCCCCCTTCCTGAGGTTTATTTGCTGGACGCTATAAAACAAACACGTCACTAATCTGAAACAGCCTGCGGGCAGCCATATTTTCAGATTAACACAGATAGACAAATCAATTAGTCTAGGATGTAGTGAATCAATAATCTTCTTAATCTCCGCGAGGATAAACGTAATAATAACTACGTAACACTTTTTAGGTGCTGTTTACGTTTTTGAGGGGATTATGATTAGCCTCCAACTACATCCCCCAGTTTCAGATCCGTGAAATCGATGCTTTTAATCTAGGATAAAATATGAATCTTCCTTTAATGGGTTTAATCGAAGTTTTTATTCGATCAAATACATTAGACAGGCTTACAGTAGACGGGCTACGTTGAGATGCCGAGCCTGGGTTGCTGCCATAAACCATTGCCTTTCTTAACCCATTAAGGAACAATGCTTCCCCGTGTGATGTGACACTTAAGAAAGAAGGCTTTATTTGTCAATCCCCGTGAATGCAGGAATCCCTCCACACCCCACGACTGCCGTTCTAATTTGTCTGGCAAGCTGGAGAACGATCGCTTGGTGCGCTGTTGCTGCTCCTGTTGCTCTGGCGCATGTGGCTGGATTCCCAGGGATCCCCAGTGTTCTGCAGCTTGCGCTCCTAACATCTATGACCCTTCAGAGAGGCCGTGAAAACGCGAAGCTCCTGTAGTCAATAGTTGTCTACCAGTCAACCTTTTTGAATGCCAGGTCAATAAATGTAAAGTGTGGAAACAATGAAAGCCACTTGACAGGCGCGTCGACAAAGTGTGGTGCCTTTTAACGTTTTGCATTACCCAACACGCGAGGACCAATGCCACTCGCATCGCGCGCGGCTTTTGTTTCAGCAATTGTGGACTATTTGTTGCTGAAAACAGATTTTTGTAATTGGCCCACGAAGCGTCTTTCGGGAAAGCCCAGTCGGAATCATGTCTTTTAAAACACTGGCGGTTCAAGAGGTTTGGTGCACCTACTATCAAGCCCATATTACCTTGTTAAGCAGCCCAATTATTGTCATTGATTGATTCATTTAATCTCCCTTTATATCTAATCCTGTTTGACACAAGAGATTAAACGGATTAGCAGAGATTTCCACTGTATTTAGAATTAAATCAACTTTCCTTTCGTTAATCCAAACTGTTTCTAAAGCATCTGCAATTTAATAATAATAATAAAAGCAATAATAATGTTTACAATATATTAATGTTTAATAATGATTGTTTACAATATTTGTAAACTTATTTTTATATATATATATATATATATATATATATATATATATTACAATTCAATATTGTTGCGTTTTTGTCCTTAGTTTTCAAGCGTTTGATGTCTTTTCCTGCTGCTTGCAGCTTTTCCTCGCTTCGTGAACTCTAATGCACCATGACAAGAAATAAGACGTCTCATTTATAATGCTCATCATTGGAATATCTGTTCAAAAATCCATGTGTTGCTATTCCCATGCCAGCCCAAGGTCTGCAGCCGCGGCCGCTGAGATATGTGACATTGCTTAATTGCCAGCGCAAAGGTGACGGTCACGGTCCTGTCTGTGCTTAATGGCGCAATGACTCGCTTTGCCGAACAACCGGTGCGCTTTCAGGTGCCACTTGTGTCGCTCCACGGTGGACTACAGGTGCACCATTTCATTCCAATTCATGGGCAAGTTTATAGGCGCGTTACGCACTTGAACGTGAACTTTGCGCTCTTTGGTAAATAGTCTTTAAGTGACGTTTCTTATTTATGTTACGAAGACAAACGAAATCATTGGGCTATTTATTGAAATGCTGAAGTAGAAATGCGTTCCGGTGTGTTTGCACCTCGTCGATTTAGAATCTTCCGAGCAATGCATTAATTGAATTAACAGTCCTCTTAGCAAAAACAGACATTCATCAACACCTTTTTTAATATTCCCAATGCGCGTTTTAGCATACAAGCTGTACGGCTGCTCTGTTCATTCAGGGCCGGCAGTGGGGCTCTTTGAGTGCAGAGCGCGCAAGTGGTGTGATTCCCACGGATTGTCCCTCGCGTTGCAGCTTGCAGCGGGGTGCAACAACCATACACTCACCAGACCCTTTTTTCCCTTTTACTAACAAAGTGACCCCCTCCATCTTTGTTTGAATAGCAGAGAATAAGGGTTGTTTATGGGCTCCAACCAGTTAGCATCTCAGGTACCCGCATAATTTGTTGTGAGGTGTCTTACAAACCTCCTCATTGGCGACCACTGTGAGGCACACTGCTCTTAATGCCAGAACCAGCCCCCTACATAATAAAACCATACCCGCTGCTTGTCGTTTCTCCGCTGGTATATTTATTCTTGTTTGTTATTCAAGCACTTGATGATAATGATGTCTCGTTTTAAAAGAGGACAAAACTCCCTCTTTTACAAAAATCTATGGGAATTTGTCGGTCAAACGCTTCGCGCAGTTCTTTACAATAATTGTGATTTGTTTGCTATTCGTTATAAATCTATTTTAAACTTTTAAAAAATAAAAAGTTTCGGGAAAATGAACTCGGAGGTTTTCGTATTCACGTTATATAGTTTGTAACGTGAATGATTTATACCTAATTTATAGCTAATCCATTGTTCTCTCGCTTTTTTTTATATTTCTAAATGCACAAACATGACATTATTTTCCATAATGAACACAATATTCAAAATTCTCAGCGCTTAATGTGGTCACCCCATTTCAAAAGATGTGCACTTTAAAGTATTATTATGTGTTCCTTTAAACTTTAATTATTTATCATATAGGGAAAAATTAAGTACTTTCATGTCTTAGAGTAGCCTACTCTTATTGGCTTGTAAATGTATGAATAAATATCTGAGTTATAATCTGGAAACAACTTTTTGGTCTTTACAAAACTATCCGTGAATGAATGTCATCCTGCAGGTGTCTTTTAAATAGCGTTTCTCTTGATGTAATAACAATTCAGCGAGAGTCATTTTTCTGTTTGTTTTGCCATTCATTTTTTTCTTTTCGCCTGTTCAAGAACACGTATTGTCATAGATTGGTCGTTTGGGGTAGACTATAGGTTGTTCGTATTGAAAGCTGCAAACGCCCCCGCTTTATCGCCGAAGCTCTTTTGATTGTTTCTTGGACAGGCGAGTGTCCACTGCTTCGATACAAACGTGCGGCCTGGCACCCTACAGCCCGTGATTGATGAGAGACCTATTCTTTACCCTTTCTGCCTCTTAAATGACAGCTCCTTTCACTGACATCGCTCATACACAAATGTTTGTGCTGTATTGTATAGACCTCGTGCACAACCAATGGGGCTTTAACATAGCTGCACGTCTTGATAATTAAGAGGCCGATGGAAGGGGCTTCGCGCACGAGAATGGTAAGCGCTTGAATGGTTACCTGTTTTAAGAGGAGCCTCAAGGTGACAGGGTCAACAACAGGACTACCTACCTCTCTGACCCCTTAATTACACGTGATAACCGGGTGCACTTTCTCCTGTCAGCGTTAAAGGCGGAAAGAGCTTTAACAATTAAGAGAGCGCAGCGTGTCCTTAAACTGCTGTTACGCGTCTGTCTGTTCATTAAACAGAAATTAGACAATTCCCACAATAACTGTAAAACTTTTGTAAAGTTCATAGAACTTTAGAAAAAAAAGACCTTTTCCAAGACTGCACGTGTATTTGCCCCAAAAATTTGCTTTAAAAGAAAGCTTTTCATGAATAACCATTAACATTACTGTAAGCATTTTATGGCACAAAAAGTGCAAAACAAGAAATGTTCACTAAAAGATTTTTCGGGGGCAAAATGGCTTTTTTAAATACCCATTGACAGCTTTTGCACATTTTTTCCTGAGGAAACGTCATGATGACATGCGTATATTTTTCGGAAATTAATTTAGTCCCAAAATATTCGTGCTTTGCAGTTAGGCCTATATAATTGCACATGTGGGTTTCCTTAATTATATAGCGTGCTGTACAATTTCTGTCATTCGAATAAAGTGTGTAAACGATACAAAAGGATTTAAAAACAAAAAGAAAACCCATACGAAATAAATTATTATAAGTTATGGTCATTTATTAATATTCGACTAGACCACTGGCGGGGACACTATTTCTGATACAGTTGTCAATATAGGCAGTCGCTTTGTCGACAATTTAGAAGCATGTCCTGTCTCGGTGTTTTGGGCTCAGGGGGCGTGTACTGGGGGGGTGGCCTGTAAACATGCCTTATCCTAAGGTGAGCTGCCTGAGCAGCGGGCGCTGGGGATGCTTAGCGCTGATTGGTTGGCGCTTACGGTGAATGGCACGCGACTATGGATGTAGTTATAAGAGTCCTCGCGTGCCGCCTTTCAAACTGAACCAACTCTTGAGCATCAAGAGGAAAGATCGAAGAGTCGGCGACTGTTGTTACTGGGCAACACCAACACAGCACAGAAAAATGGACACTGTGTTGGATCCATTCACAGGTTTAGACTCCTTCTCCTCCCCTTATTTCGACGACGATGACTTCTTCACGGACCACTCGTCGAGGGACCACTTGGACACAGACGACTTTTTGGATGAGGACGTTGATTTCCTCACCAGTCAAATCCAAGAATATTACAAGGACAGTCGGATATCGCAGGACGGAGATTATTGTGACGTTGGCAACTTCTCTTTTTCCTCGTCGTCTTCGACTTTCTCGTACGGATGCGCTGACAGCACGTCGGAACTGTCCCCGCACAGAGACGGTCCCTTGCTGAAGAGGCGGAGGCGGATGAGATCCGAAGCGGAGATGCAGCACTTGCGTCAAGCTGCCAACGTCCGGGAGAGACGGAGGATGCAGTCCATCAACGATGCTTTCGAGGGACTGCGGTCTCACATTCCCACTCTACCATACGAGAAGAGACTTTCGAAAGTTGACACTTTACGCCTGGCCATCGGCTACATAAACTTCCTTGCAGAACTTGTGCAGTCCGACATGCCGATCCGGAACCCGCACAGTGATACTTTAAACCAACCCAAGAAAGTCATCATTTGCCACAGAGGAACAAGTATGTATATCTTTATTTATTTATTTATTATGAGCTATTTTGATTGATTATTAAACAGTTCTCGCCCGTTTAATTCCAGGATCCCCATCTCCAAATGACCCAGACTACGGTCTGCCTCCTCTCGCCGGACACTCTCTGTCATGGACTGATGAGAAGCAGTTAAAAGATCAGAACATCATTAGAACAGCGAAGGTCTGGACACCAGAGGACCCACGAAAGTTGCACTTAAAATCATCCATCAACAACATTGAGAACGAACCCCCCTTTAACTTTATTTCCTAAGGCAGTGCCGTCATTATTCTGTATACACATTGTGTACCACTGAATTGTATGGATATATCCATGTTTTGTTTATTTGTAATGTATTATTGTTACTATCTGTGTTTTCAGCTTTTCAGTCTGAATTGAAGAGAAGGCCACTGGCAATCATTTTGTGTCGTATTTAATTGCTTAATTGTGCTGTAATATATTTTTCTAATTTAATAAGGATTTTATGTCAAACAAAACCTATTTTTATACAAACGGAAACACGAAAATCGTCTATATTTATACTATCATGTCTCAATAAATGTGTCTAATAATATCTCTCTCTTGTGTTCGACTTTCTCAATGAACCCACAACAGGCCTACATAAAACAATTCCTAGGAACATATGGACACCACTATTGTTTGTTTCCTCAAAGCTCAACAATAACGTATCGAAATGACATTAATTTAGGCAAACGTGCATCACATGGTATACATAATTCCAATCGTAGCGTCAGTATATAACGATATATCTCGTAGACAGGTCATCTTTTATTCTTTGCCTATGAATAGAGTCAAATCGTGCGATTAACTGTAACTAAAACGTGATTTCTGAATAGATACTTTAATGTGAGGTGTGAAGCTCTGGATATAGTGTAGAACGACAGCTGAAAGATGTCACTATTTATCATTATGGAAATCTGACGGACCCTTGCTGTGAATCTGACAGTTTGGGTGAAAAATAAATATATAACGAAACAGGAGAGGAAGGAGTATGTTTTAAAGTGTGGCTCTAAATTGGTAAAAGAGGCATGACGTTTCCTTTGCCTTGGGCAGTTGGCCTGGGTACACTGCAGGTGCTCCGAGGCTAGATTTTCCCGTGGTATCCACTCGTGTTCTGTGTACCCAGTTGTCTCTACGTCAGCTCTCGCAGTTATTAAGAGGTAGCCCAAACACATGCCCATGTCCACATGTCCAAAGTAAACTCACGAAGAGCGACTGGAAGCTAATATCATGGATAGACTCAGACTGGAATTACAGGTATTTTATTTAATCATCATTTAACATCTCAGTTTTTTAATAATGCATTGCTCATTATAACACATTACCAATACATTGTGGACAATCATTTAATTAGTAGAATTATTATTATTATTGCATTACATAAGTATGTTTTTGTAATTAACCAATGTTTACTGCTTACCCATGTATTCATTTCCCCATTTTGTTAGTTTTTATCATGTCATTTTATAATGAGGAGATGACTATTTAATCAGTGTCAA
>JAUMHI010000022.1:1568500-1602057 GCA_032359435.1 Enteromius unitaeniatus
GGGGGCCGAGCCAGTCATTGTTCCATATGCAAGCGTCAGCGTCTTGAATTTGATGCGAGCTGCAATTGGGAGCCAGTGCAGGGAGATGAGGAGAAGACCATGCCTTTAACATGTTTCAACAAGGCATATTGATCTATTAATCTATATTATTATGAATTTGAATGTGGTAGTTGCTTTGCTGTCTGCACAGGCTCAGAAAGCTCTCAGATTTCATCAACCATAATTTCTTCTCTTCGATGAAAGATCTTATTGGTTTGGAACATAGGGTGAGTAATTAATGACAGAATTTTAATTTTTGCCAGAAATATACCCTTTAATGGTAGATCTGTTGAGCGCAAATAATGACGCTTTGCAGTAATGTGTGAGTGATCCAGAATATTCCAAGATACAAAAGTTGTAAGTTCCATCCTTATTTTTTTTCCTTGCGTTCTTCTCTCACATCCTGAGGGTGGTGGAGCTAAGATACAAGGATATGAATATGAAGAGGACAGTCCCAGTCATTGTTAACTCAGTGAACAAGACCTAAGACACATACCACTGCAGACACTGAAGTAAGCTTACATTCAAACAACACACATGGATCTCTGCCTTGCTGTTGATTTTCTGTCCTTAATCCATTTGATCTGACTAGAGCTGGCATGAGGCCCTGTGTTTCATGTCATGTGGCATTCTAATGCTCTGACTATTTAATCAGGTCTGTGTACAAATGTGTCTGACCATCACTAACCATGTCACCGCACAGCCACGGCCATGTCAGCTCAGCTCATGCATACACTGGAGCCGCGGGATTGACATTTCTACATTTGACAGTTCTTTTCGTGGATCTCCTCAGCGCTGAGGGGATAATGAGACGTCTTCTAATCAGAGAGTGCATATCACTGACTTTGATTAGAATGTGGGTCAAATGATTGGTGTGTAATATGATTTACAAAGGAAGGGAAGGACGTCAGTACATGATGTCACTGATAAAGCAGACTGATTTTAGTCCCGCAGTCCCAAGCTGCTTTTGTATGCAACCATTTAAAAGTGAGGTTGTTTAAAGTTGTTTACATTTGACAGGCTTGTTGAATTCTTGAGCCTCTTTGGCTGACACATTTTCTGATGTGCAATTATTTTCAGAGAAACGCAGTGCTAAAATAGTTCCAGGCAGATCTCGGCTGTGTTACGTGTCCATATTGTTTCGCCAAATGATTTCAGTTTTATCAAAGGTCCTTACAGCCTACAACAGCAAAAGAACCAAAACCCACAACAAATAATTGTAGTAAACAAGAAGATTTACAAAAAGACAAATTACAGCATTTTGGAATTGGCAATAAAGACATTGGAGGAGATGCATAAGAAATGAGTCCAATACACAAAAACAATGTCTCTCTAGGTGCTTACCAAGATTGATGATAACAAATAATAACCCTTTATGTATTCCCAGATGGATCAGACAGTGGTTGACGGAAAGCTTCAGGAAACTTTTGGAATCCAACCTTACTGAATTAATTCTGTTTAATTTCAATTCCCATTAGCCTGGTAGTTCATTATGTTCTGTTGTAGTTTGATCAGACTTCCTAGTCACATGTTTCTGCAGCTATTTATGTATAGGGCCATTTGATATTCCTTTTAATATATCTTGGCCACTTGTTCGGTTGTTCAGCTGTTCAGTGCTCATGTGGCCAAGCTGCTAATCAGTTTGGGTTGATTTACACTGTCTAACAGATGTGTGACCTATAACAACTGGGCTCGGTCAATGAGATTTATAACTCTTTGCCTGACCTCATCGACTGACTTAAAAGGTCTTTGTAATGGATAACTATAGGAACTATAAAGGTTAAACCCTGGAGCTCTGCTTCTTTTGAGCGGTAGAGACAGCAAAGCATTAGGCCTATAAGAAGGGATGTCATTGTGGTTCAAGAAATGTAACCTATAAGAGGTGATGAGGGCCTTACTAAGGTTGTTGAAATGAAATGTGAATAAGCAAAACGCAAATATATATTTAACTTTCCTGCTCTATCTATCTATCTATGTGCCTGTCTGTATATCTCTTTAAAGGCTATTTCTTCATTCGGGCAGTCTATAGCCTGGCACTATTTTTTGAAGACCCATTTCACAACCAAGTGTTCCTGGATAAACCCAGGAATTCGCTGTAAGCACTTTGTGTTGTGCACAACTTGAAGAATCAGATATGGATTTTGAAAGTGTGGATTTGAGAATTGAAGGGCAGCTAAGTAGACATGCTCGACCATGTGCCTTTTCCATGCTTCAGATATCGAACAGGGCACAGGAAATCGTTTTTGCTTTGCACTGTTATTGTTATTTATTTATTTATTTTTTGCTATGGCCACATGCATCAGTTGGTGCACGGTTGGGGTGATCTGGGTCCGTGTCAGTGCCATGCTGTCTAGAAGATTAGACAGTGCAACTAGTAGGATTAAATACCTTCAGGGCTCAGATCAGGGGATTTGAAACAAGGAACCCCACGCATGCACCCTCACACTGGGGCCCGGATCCAGGACTTTTGCATTGCGGTTAGCCTAAACAGAGCACTAAATAACCCATAAAGCTCATAATGAACCTAAGCTTTCTGCGGTAGCATCGGGGACGGAGAACAGAGGAAATGACTAAAGGTCAATATGAAGATAAGGTTTTTTTTTATGGCTGGTATATTAAAATGCATTCTGGTCAACTGCATCACATTCCTATTTAGACCTTGCATTTTAATCCCTCTCTTGTACACTTTTGGCCACCTGTTTTTTGATATTGTGAAATAAGCTTAATATATAAGAGCACAAAAGGTGTTTACTCAAAAGTCCACTTGTGGTCAGATTGACTAGATGGCTTTTTTAATACCATCACATACACATTCCTTGACCTCCTAGCTTTCTCTTAAATGAATGTTGTCCCAACCCTGGTACTTGAGTAAATTTTGGTGACTTCATTTGTTCAGGTAATAGTTTAGAGTGTATCACCTAGCTTGCACCAGGTGTGTGTGTGTGAAAATCTACATGAATGTACAGTGCAGAGTTCATCCAAGCATGGAGAATAGGGCCCATCCGTCCGTGTCACTGATGTGTACACACTGTTAATGCTCTTTCAACCCTCTACAGGCACAGACCTCCCATTGTGTGCCAGTAATCCTCACATCTGCAAACTACTTTTGTGTCTCAGCCTTTTCTCTTCCAATCCTCTGTCTCTCTTTCACCCATTTGCTGACATACTCTTGTCAATCTGTCACTCATTCTGCTTCTCAAATAAAGAGCTTTCTTAACAGCAGACTCATCCAACCCCAAAAAAGTACTTGTGGTGATCTGTACTCTTTACAGTATGATAATCTCTAGAAGTACATGAGAGGGGTGAGCCACTGACTAAAAAAAAAAATCATGTTTTATTGTGAGATGGTCAGTGGCATCTGAATTGGGTGTTGAAATTTTGCTGGCGCTGTCTACTGAAGTTTTGATCTCATGACAACCCCTCTCCCAGCCACTCCATCAGTTCTGTGTGCTTGTCACACACTGAGCACTAAGCAGCTCTCTTACAAAGCTTAGATTGTGCTCGGAGGCCACATGCTTGCTTCTCCATTATTAGTCTGAATCCAACAACATTGTCATTTTACACTGTGTCCACATTTAGAGCAAATGGCACAGAGTGATGCTACAAAACTAAATCACTCCCGTCATGCTCCACAAAAGGCTTGTGACGTCACTGTTGTAATTATAATGGGTGCAGTGTATTTGTGCTGGCATCATGTCTCTTGCTTTCAGTTCAAGTTAGATGAAACTATTCGTAGGCTTGAAGATCCTAGCAGAGATCAAGGTTGAATTGATTGAAGCCCATTTGTCAGGAGTTTATCAAAGTTCTTCTCATTAAAAAGGATGCTGCAGTCCGCTTAGGCCCAGTCTTTGAAAATACATTATGGGTATTAGAAGCAGATGATGTAGTGCTGAGCTTTATGTGACTCCATCAGAGGTCAGATCTTTCTCCAGTTACTTCCTGTCCAACGCTTCTCAGAGCTGGGATTGATTAAAGCCCATGCTGGCGTGTTTACAAGCACTCGTCATTGGCTAATCCTGTCCTCAGGAGATGACACCTTTCTAGATGTTTTCTCACAGGGTCAAGGGGGTGGAAACCGTTCACGTGTCGGGACATGTTTGGTCCACTTCAAGCACTCAAGCTCACACTCAAATAGTCCAACTCAGCCACTCTTCAGTGCTTCAGTTTCCAAACCCTGAAATACTTTCTATAAAGTTCAACAGCGACCACTTTTTTGGTAGCCTTGGTTATGTAATTAAATTGCCCATAGGAGTTAGATCATGATATGATTCACTGAAGAAGGCTTGTTGCAGGAATATCTGATTGTTGATTGCTCTGTTAAGAAAACTACAGTTTAATAAGAAGAAACAGCAAGTGCGGAGCAAAAAAGCATAGAATCTGATCTATGCACTCAAAACTAAGACTGAGCAGAGGGATTTTTATTTCTCTTGAGAATTAAGAGTTACTAGCCATGAACCAAAAATTGTTCCTGCAAGTTAAATCTATCATGATTAAAATAAAACATTTAAATTAATGAGCCAATTTGCAGAATTATATTTAGGGCTATGCACATTGCATCAAATGATTTTGATGTTTTTTGCAGCAGTTTGAGTTTGATAAGCAATTACATGTTTCTGTTGAGCTTTTGAATGCAATGGCAAATCAGAGACATTTCAATTTCAGCACTGCAAATTCTCTCGTAAATTCTCTTCATAAACAACAGAGTGCAGAAAAGATGAAAGGAACAGATTCATTTTGTAACTTCATAATGCTGTAGCCCTGCACTGTAATGAGTTTTTATATAATACTTGGTTGTTATTGGTAACAGTTTACAATATTCTGGTTAACTTACGTAATTTTGATTGTCCTTGATCAAAAATCGTCATATCACCCATCCCTAGTGTCACACATGCTTCAATATGTGTATTATATAGTAAACTGCACGTCTGCACCATTCATTCACAGAGAGAGACACAGAACGTGCTATATTTATATTTAAGTAGTCTTCTATAAGGCTTAATATTTACAGACAGTAGCCCGTATCACATTTTGAATATTATTGAAGTGTGTTGACCTACTTTTGATTCATCCATCCAAAACAATATGCGTTATATACTACTTTTTTGTTTTCCACATCGTGGAATCACAGGGCCCTACAGATACCTTACAACAACCTTGCAGTTTAGAAAGAAATAAAATCCCTTATGGAAGTCTGTTGCACTCTATATCTTGTCTGTCGTCGTCTGTTTCTCCCAGCTCTCTGTGTTCCTTGTGCGGTGGCCCTGCTGTGTCTTGTAACTCTCCTCTCAGGGCCACCTGTTCCTTCAAGGCCACGCATTCCTCATTCCCCTGCACATGTGTGCCGAGTGCAGCCCAGACAAAGAGGCCTGGCAGAAACGCAAGCAGGAACGGGGCGTCTGGAGATTATACTGTCATCTCTCTGGAGCTCTGCCTGCGAGGGTAAAGCCCTCCTATCACATTGACCACACGGAGCAGTCAACACATCTTGACACTTTTGTGTGGGTTGTTGGGGACGTGGATCGGTGTCCCAGCACTGCTCAAAAGGCGCCCATTTGATTAACTCTGACATGTGCATTGCTGTGGAATGACGGCAAATCTGTTGAAAGCTGTTTTGATTTGGCTGGTAACAGGAAGCAGATGCTTGTGCCGAGGTCTGATTTGAGGTTTCCTTCATAGTAAAAAGCAAAAACACGTTCCTTGGTTGGCACCTTTTTAGGCCATTTTTAAAAATGTATTTATCTTTTATTTGTTTTTGGTTTTTTTGCTTTGTTCGCGTGCCAAAGTTGGGGAACAGTAATTTTATTCATTCATAGCTCCTTTTAAGTCCTTGTACCGTTACTGCTCTTATAGAAATACAATTCTGTTTTGCGTGTAGAATTTTAAACCTATGTTTATATCTAACAAATGTTTGATCAAAATAAGTCCAAACTAATGCGGTCCAATGCTTACCAATGCAAAGGTTATCTGTGCAAAGCATAATCAAATTCATTACTGGTTACTTTCATTATTGATCATAATCAATTTTGATTGTAGCACTGTTTCCTATAAATGCTGTTCTTATCATAGGATCTTTTAAAAAAGCATCACAAAAGCAAAACATTGATAATATTAAATGTTTCTTAATGATCAAGTCATCTCATCAGTTTATGAAAAGGGTCCATTGTGTCATAGAGCCTCTCACAGGAAACCTCAAGAGTCTGATGTGATGTGTTTCACATAATTTTGATTGTAGCCGTGAAAAATTGCATTTCTTATAATGAGCCAAGATTGCATTCCTTTTGCACAAATTCCATTAGATCCGGTAAATATTACCTTCTCTTTACAGGCTTGGCTATGGGCTGTGTCAAGAGTAAAGAGGACAAGGGTCCTACACAGAAGTACCGACCAGATCCCACCAATCCCACCCCTGGGTCACACATGGGTCTCTACGGACCAGACCCCACTCAGATGGGCCAGTCACCTGCCCTGAAGGGCCCCGCCAACAACTACAACAGCCGCACAACTGGGCTTACCCCGTTTGGTGGCTCCTCCTCCATCATCACACCCTTCGGTGGAGCTGCCTCCTCTTCCTTCTCCACTGTTGCTGTGAGCAATCCCTTCCCCGGTGCCGTCACAGGTGAGTGGATGAGTGATAAGAACTGTACCTCTGAGAAGTAGCTTTGTCAAAGAATTTCTAAGAAACTATATCGGATGTCGGATACCAGATCTGGCCTCATGGATCTTGACATTTCCCCATTCCAGATTTTGTGAGCCCTACAGCTTTATACAAAATATGTGAAGGATACTTATTTATTACCTGATCTAAATTGTGTGTGTGTGTACCTGTTTTTCTGTTCTGGTGGGGACTAAAAATCTAAAAAAGTTTCCTGTAAGGGACGTTTTAAAGGAAGTTATATTAAAACAAATCTAAAAGTAATCTAAAAAAAAAGTAAAAAAGTAATCTGTAATCAGTAACGGACTACAATTTACATGTAATCTACCCAGCATTCAATATGTATATATAATTGTCAAATGAAACATGGCAGCTATAGCTTCCTAGCTGATTCAGTATTTCAGGGTCATCATGGGGATAAAGGTTATATTTGGTGTTTTGCGCATGTAAATGCTTTTTTGATAAGACAGAGTTCATGGAGGCCAGATGTTATGTAAATTAGACCGCTTAAACAATATATCCAGTATGTTTCATTAAATTAGAATTACAAACTACAGTTGTAGTAGGCCTAAATAAATGCGAGGGGAACTAATAAGATTTATTCCTCTTTGTTTAGTGGTCATTTTTCTGTTCTGCTTCAGGCAGTGCTGTGAAGCGATCTCTTGATACCAAGTCTGTCTCTCCCTAACTCCAAGAGGCTGGGTATAAAAGGGATGTGTGTCTACAGAAGAAAAGGCAAATAATTATATCTTTGTGTGTACCCTGTGAACGGCACAGTTTTTATTCAGTAGAGTTATAAATAGTGTAATTATCACATCATGTCTTGTCACAAGGCAAGTGCTGTTCACGAATCTGCTTTTCCAGGCAACATTTGATCTGATAGCCTTTACTTAAATGCTAAATCCAGTGCGGCCTGATGGAAATTGTCTCTAGGGAAAGTCCAGAGTGTTTTTTAAGATCTTGTCTATGTCAGTGAGTGGATAGAAGAAAGTACTCTGTACATCCAGGACACCTACGTAAAATGTATTCTTTCTGGCATCTTTGAAGCCATATTCAGAAAATGTTATAATCCATGAATGCCAAATTTCAGTACTAACAAAATATGCAGCCAGTCTTTCTACAGTTTATTGCCTCAACCAGATCTTATCTTTTATGTTGATTTTGATCAACATTGTTGACCAAATAAATGCCAGAACTGCTGGTTGCTGTTATTTGTTTGTTCTTTATTGTTGCCTTTTGACTTTATATCTTAAACAATGTAATAATGGCAAATACTCACACATACATGCTTACAATATACATGTGTGTGTGTGTGTGTGTGTGTATAATATATATACAGTGCCCTCCATTAATATTGGCACCCTTGGTAAATCTGAGCAAAGGTGACTTTGAAAATAAATCTGCATTGTTTATCCTTTTGATCTTTCATTCACACAATTCTAACCTATCATTGAAGTAAAACAATTGAAAATAGGAAGAAATTCTTGTGATGAAGTAATATCTGTCTCCTTGAAGAGTCTTTAGCCACTCAAACTCTACTCCTCGCTGTGTATTAGGATGAAAGAGATGTCCTCTTTCAGGCAGCTTCATAACATTTTATGTTGATTGGAAATTCTTAATTATTTCCCTGATGGAGGAAATGGTCATTTTGCACATCATAAATGTATATATTTTTTTACTCATTGTGTTGTTGATTAAGAAATTTTGGGCTTTGTTTTCCCTCCTATAAATATTTTTGTGAAACAAGAAACCATGGCTGGATAATTTCATGTTCATAATCACCCAAGAGTGCTCAACATTGTGAATATGAAGGGGAATATACTTCAGACATATTTAAAAAAAAAAAATTAAGAAAAAATTCTAGAGGTGTCAATAATTGTGGTCAACAAATATTGGAGAAAAACATGCATTTCATCACAAGAATTTCTTCCTATTTTCTATTGTTTTACTTCAATGATAGGTTAGAATTGTGTGAATAAAAGATCAAAAGGATAAACAATGCAGGTTTATTTTCACAGTCACCTTTGCTCAGATTTACCAAGGGTGCCAATATTAATGGAGGACACTGTGTCTAGCTATATAGTAAGTACATTTCAACTCAATACTTAAATGTGTATTTAATATATTGTTGCATTTATAATGCTTGCATGAACAAATAAACTTAATGTATTTGTGTATATATTTATAACAGCTGTTTCTGTGTGGTTTAGTTGCTACAGAGAAATTTCTGCTGTTGAGAAAGTGGTAGCATTATCAACTACTTCAGTTTTGCTATTGTAGCAACCCTAATTACTCATCGTCAACACATAGCCGACAGGTTCAAACCTGATCCAATTTAATAGCCAAACAGAAGAAACGCCAGCACCCTTGCGCACGTCAGACCCGTTAGACGTCTTGACTTGGCAGATCTGTGTGTGGCATAGCGAATGTAATCAGGGGGTCGGCCTCTGTTCTTAACTAATGGATAATCTGGTCTCGGGGGCCTGCTTAGGTTTAATCCAACCCACTCCTTTTGTCCTCCATTCCGCTCAAAACCATCTCGGCTCTGCCTTCTTTCTACTGGGCCATCCATAAACCATGTGGGTGAAAGTCCCATTGTTGATGTTGTGAAGACAAAGAGCCAGCCGGCTAATGATAACGGACTACAGAGACAACCGAGCCGGGAACAAAAATCAATGGATGCGTCATTCAGCATGTCTATAAATGCTTAACTAAACTCTATTATGTGGCTGAAATAGCATCTGATGCAGCATTTTCAAATGAAAAATGAAGATACTTGGGAGCAGCTAACTAGCTATTAGCGTACTATTGCTTGTCTGAGCCTGTGATTTGCGTCTTCACACAAATCAAATAGATTTTTCTTGCAGGCGGTGTAACTTTCTTCGTGGCCTTATATGATTATGAAGCCAGGACATCAGATGACCTCTCTTTCAAGAAAGGCGATAGGTTTCAGATCATCAACAACACGTGAGTTCCTCGGTTTTGCTCATATGGCCATATCCATCCCAGGGTGATATGTTTTGAGTGTATATAAATGTATATGTAAAATAATCCAGCTACAGGAATTAGATTTAGCAGGATTTTTTTATTTATTTATTTTTTAATCCATCATTGTATTCCAAGTTCATTGTCTGGGTTAATGCGTTTCCATAATGGGCCATCTGTTCATCCACCAGCCAGGTTTAGCTTTCAATAAACGCTCACAGTTAAAATGTTTCCCTCTAAGGACCCTGGCGTTTTAATCATAAACCTCAAATTCCTTCGCTTGCCTGCGTTTTTACTTTGTTGATGACACAAGCCTGCAGATGCTTGTTGCCGATTGTTGTTTTTTTTAGTTTGTGGCGAAGGATGTGAACCTGATTGTTGGGTTGTGTCTCTTGCTTCGACCCACAGAGAGGGAGACTGGTGGGAGGCTCGCTCCATCAACACAGGGCAGAAGGGCTACATTCCCAGCAATTACGTGGCCCCTGCAGACTCCATCCAAGCGGAAGAGTAAGTAACTCCTCTCCTCCTGTGCTTATCCAATCATCTCATCCCTTCACGCTGTAATTAAGAGAGCGTGATGGCCGGTCACACATACGCCCAGAGCGCTGGTGCTGACAAACACACCAACAAACGCGTGACTTCGAGACAAGCGACTCTCTTTTGTTTAGATACAAACTTTGTCTGTGCCTCTATTACTGTTACTGTCTCTAACACAGATGGCTCTTTTCCTTAATTTGTTTTCTGTTATACTGTTTTGTACAAGCATTTGATTTAATTGCTCACTATATTTCATACTGTAAATCTTTTAATCAGTATTATTTTCAGTTTTTGACTTGACTAAAATGTCCTTTAAATGTAGTACGTGGTATTTCTTCATACATATTGCAAATATGCGTTATATTGGTTCTTAGTCATTTAAATTAAATAAACGTGATTAAATATAATTTTTATATATCATAAAAAATATATATATATATATATATATATATATATGCCTGAATGGTTTAAAGAAAAATATCAAGATGAAAGCTACTTTAAAATCCTTCATATACACTTTAAGATACACATCTGTTCAAAAGTGTGGAACCTGTTCCGTTTTATTTATTTTTAATAAAATTATTTGATCTATTTCTTATTCACTAATTGAACTTTTTTGAAAAGAATCCTGAAAAAAACGTAACATGTTTGTTTCTACAAACAAATTAAGTAAAATGACTTGTCAGCATTTAATGATAAAACAGTATTTATTGAGCACCAAATCAGCATATTAGAAATATTTCAGAAGGATCATACAATAATAACTGGAATAATGTCTGCTGAAAATTCAGATTTGCAATCACAGGAATAAATTAGACAACTTTAATATTATATTTGGAAATCTAATATTGCTAATAAAGGTATGTAATAATGTTTCATATTATGAGCTTACTTTAATTATTACCATTTTTGACCAAATTAATTTAGCATGCGAGACTTAAACATTATTCCAACCCAAAACTTTTGAATGGTAGCATGTTGTTTTTATTCCTGTCTCTTTTGTGACTAGAGCTCAGAAAAAAAAATCCCCTTACATTCGTCATGTCTTGCTGTCTTTTTTTTTTATTCTAGTCAAGTTTTCTTCAGACTGCCTTTTGCATGCTCCTCAAGCTTTACCATCACTGGACAAGTGTTTATTTTTCCCTAATTTTATCTCACAGATGGTACTTTGGCAAAATGGGACGTAAAGATGCTGAGCGACTGCTGCTGGTTCCCGGAAACCAGCGGGGAACTTTTTTGGTCCGAGAAAGCGAGACTACAAAAGGTACATGAATCGCTGTCTTCTTAAGTAGTGTACATCACTTGTGCTCAAAAACAAACCAAAGCAGAAATATTTTTAATCCATTCCCTCCTCTCTTCCTGGCAGGGGCTTACTCTCTCTCTATACGGGACTGGGATGAGATGAAGGGAGACAACGTGAAACACTACAAAATCCGAAAGCTTGACAATGGAGGCTATTACATCACCACAAGAGCTCAGTTTGACACTCTACAGAAACTGGTGAAGCACTACACAGGTTAGCACATAGTTCAAGCAGTTTTGATTATTGTATCTCATTTCAGTTCAAATGGACAGAAGCCCTGAATAGCAGTCGTGTGGAGATGGCAGGGCGGTGATTTGAAGCTTTGGGGTCTCACTGTGACTAGCGCTAACAGGTGCCTGACATCTGCTGCGAGTAACGTGTCCTTGTTCACTCAGACTGTCAGTTCATCTTGGCCTAGTTTTCACAGGAGAATGTCTGAGAGGACATTTGACATCGACACCTCTTTGATCTCATGAGACGTTACGTCCTGCCACAGCATTGTTGTTGTAGCTGACGTCAGGCCCCACAAAGAAAAACCATCAGCTTCTCTTAACTGTGGTTTTTGTCAAGCCATCAACCCAATGTTATGTTTACCTCAGCGGTTAAACTCCCAAAGCAGGATCACCTGACATAAACTACATGGTGAAAGTATGCAGACACCCTTCTAATCAAAGGGTTTGGCTTTTTCAGCTACACTCATCGTCTAAGGACAATGTATGGCTGTATGACTGATTTTATTGACCTGCAAGCAAACATTTACAGTAGAGCAAGGTGTACCTCTTCTGATCCTGTTTAACAAAGCACTGTGTACAAAGAAAAAAAGTTAAGTGTGGAAGAGTTTAACTCTAAAAATATACTTTAAAAACCATTTAGCTTTCTTTGTGTGTGAACTACAGTAAAACAGTATTATGAAAAAAGTTTACAGTTTAAAATAATTGATGAACAATTGAAAAATAATGTCATTTTTATTAATTTTATTAGTTTATTTAATTACACACCTATAAAATCATGTCAACGACTAATCGTCAACTGCATGATTTTTAAAACATTTAACGATGGATGGACGGATAGACGGACAGATCTATATCTCTAGTCATTACACCAGTCTTCAGGATCATTTGATGCTCTTTACGAATCATGTCGATGTTGATTAAATCCCCATAGTAAAGTTGGTAAAACATCTTACAACGATCATCTCTATTATTTTGAAATGACATGTTTTAATTCCCACTAATAGATGAATTTGTTTTCTGTGAGGCATTTCATGTCACAGAACCGAGGGCCAGGGCCGAGGGTGAAAGTAACAAATTTGCTGTTAAGATTCATCTTATCTGATGAAAGTCAAGGCTTAATGAAAGGCCATCGGCCCTTGTCTGGCTCTCTCTGTGTGACCTGCTTTGTAAAAATTTGAATCGTTTGTTTGAGAGACTTTATAGTGATGAATTAATGACTTTTGCCCTTACATAGGTCATTTTGTAGCCTTGTTCTATTATAGCCCCACTATTGTATGAAATCTGTGAAAATATCACACCCCTTGTTTAATTAGAACTGCATCTGTTCATTTTACTCGATGTCTTTCTCATCCACTATACTACTCTAATAACCCTAATGTTACTCCTGTGTGTGTGTGTGTGTGTGTGTGTAGAGCATGCAGATGGGCTTTGCTACCGACTGACCACAGTGTGTCCGACGGTGAAGCCCCAGACTCAAGGTCTGGCTAAAGATGCATGGGAAATTCCTCGAGAGTCACTGCGTCTGGAGCTCAAGTTGGGTCAGGGCTGCTTCGGAGAGGTCTGGATGGGTAAGATAAATATGCATACAATGCACTCAAACCCATTTCTCAAAGCATGTGGCACACTATACCCCACAGCTAACATTTTGTCAGAAACGCTTCTGTTAATAATTTATGACTAAATACGTGGTTGACTTGACAAAAATGATACACAAAACTACTAGATAACACATTTTACCCCACTCTCACATTTATATCTGCTGTTTTTGCAAATGCACCACAGTACTTAAGTGTGTTCTTACTAAAGAAAGACGTGAAAGTGGGTTATTAAGATCCTTTCTTTCATCACTGCTCTTAAAGCTTGTCACGCTGCAAGCCCCAGCTTGCCACATTACAGAAAGCAATGTCTGGAATTTCACTTGTTGTGTGTGTGTGTGTGTGTGTTTGTTTAAATATGCATAATAGGTCCCACACAACTGATTTGTCATCTGCTGGCAATCTGTGTCATTGCTGCTTAAATGGGTTTCTCAAAACTGTCTGTCCTGGACTGGCAAAGTAACATTCTTCACCTGTTTTGTAAGAATTCTTAAAGGGATAGGTTACCTAAAAAATAATAATTTCGTAATGTACTCCCCCTCAGGCCATCCAAATGTATAGGTTTGTTTCTTCCTCAAAACCAGTCTGGAGAAAATTAGCATTACATCACTTGCTCAATGGCTCCACTACAGTGAATGGGTGCTGTCAGAATAATGATACAGCTGATAACAGTATCACAATAATCACAAAGCTGCTTATAAACTTCACTTTTCCTGGACTTTTTCTATCGTTTTAAACATTTCAGATCAGTTTGGGTTTTTTTTCTCTCCCTAAGTTAGTTCCTGGATTGCACACAATGTTTTTGGCATAGCTAGTAGAAATCTTGTAGTCTATGAATTGTAGTCTAGAAATGTTTCTGAAGATAAAGGCTGAATCCAGTGGAGGTTTTCAAATTCTCATTTGTGAAAAAAAAACACACTCAGTGCTTTCTTTTGCACTCATTTCTTTCATTTTTCTCCTAGGTACATGGAATGGCACGACTAAAGTAGCTATAAAGACACTGAAGCCGGGCACCATGTCTCCTGAAGCCTTTCTGCAGGAGGCCCAGATCATGAAGAAGCTTCGGCATGACAAGCTGGTGCCCCTGTATGCTGTTGTGTCTGAGGAGCCAATTTACATTGTTACTGAATACATGGGCAAAGGTAGCTTGCGCTGTTGTCTTATTGCCTATTTCTTCTTCTGTTTGTTTATAAGCTTGAATGGATGAAGATATCCTGTTTTTGATCCACTTTTAAACACTGTTTTGCTTTGTGCCTCTGTCTTTTAGGGAGTTTGCTGGACTTCTTGAAAGAGGGCGAGGGCAAGTACCTCAAACTGCCTCAGCTGGTAGACATGGCTGCCCAGGTAAGAGAAGAACCCAACCACTATCCACTATTCCAACCAGCCAGCTTTATTTTCCTTTTCCACATGCAGTAACACAAAGCTGCCCAATCGTTAGCAGAAGCATGTCACAGTGAACCTGGACGAGTGGCGTCTCCCAGAGCAGCAGGGTTTCTGTTTCAGCCTCCATCTGGCTGTCATTTTTATTTAATATCTGATAAGACATCCTGCTGCCTGTGTGTCTCTCCCAGCCACTATGATCCTCTTTTCCCGCCTAATGCCTGGAGCACTTAACCGCCACTCCTGTGGGGCCACTTCACTTTAATGTGTCTACTCAATTCTGCTCTGTTCGCTTAAAAAGCTCGCTGTTGCTGTCTCACGTTCTTCCTTCCTACTGTGCGCAGTCTCTTTCTCTCTCTCTCTCTTGGCTCCCTGGGCTCCACTGCCGCATTGCTTGGCTGAGGCTTCAGTCTCTTTCTCACATCTCAACTTGTGAGACGATGCTTATGAATCCCTTTTGGACCGTTTTGCTGTCTCAGATTGTTTGTTAAATTCCTTAAGGATTCCTGTTTTCTGTTTTTTCTTTTCTTTTAAGATTGCTTTTAGAAACCTGTTAGCTTGCTTTTGTAGATTTTGCCCATAAGCAGCTATGTGAGTGTTGGTTAAATCGAAGCTTTTTAAGTATTGAAACTTCGATCATGTGCCACCTCATCTGAACCCATAAATGCAGTAGTTCAGCTCTCTTAATGTAGGACTTCCATGACTGGATCTGCCATTGTTGGCTTTGTAAGGCTTGATTTCCTGTCATCTTGTCTAGATTGCAGATGGCATGGCCTTCATCGAGAGGATGAACTACATCCACAGAGACCTGAGGGCTGCTAACATTCTGGTGGGAGACAATCTGGTCTGCAAAATTGCAGACTTTGGCCTTGCTAGACTGATTGAAGACAATGAATACACTGCTAGACAAGGTATGTGGAAGGAAACGAAATATTAACACATTCGATAATTAGGTCTGAAGAGGTAATTACTTAATTGCCTGGTCATGCTTTATATGATATTAGAAATAAATCATAATTATGCTAATTAAATTCTAGTCATGTATTGCCTCCCGACTAAGGGAATTTTAAGTGAATGTAGCTGGTTTTTATCCTCTCTTTCCGGTTCAGTGGTGCGTTATGTGAGCAGTGCATTCTAATGTTATAATAATGTACAAAAAAAAAAATCATATTATTAATATTCCACTCAGGATGTAAATGGAAAGTGAATATATATTTTTTTTAATTATATTCTACTCCTGTGCTTTTTATTTTACTAAGAATTAAGGGAAATGATGTATTTCATTCTATAATTATGATTAATTTAAAACCAAAGTCATCCATCTGCATGGTGAAATATGTAACTCACTGTCTTATGTCTGCAACAATGCTGCTATTGGCAACAAAGCTGTTGTGCTGGAAATTTCAAGGCAATCAGCATCTAATCATGCATAATTACCTCACTTACTGTCTGATTCCATCATCTCCCAGAATGCACCGTGATTGTGTAGAGCATGTTGACTTGCCATTGCCTACCAAAAATGGTGAAATATGATTATTCCCTGCAGGGAGTCTTAAGTGCCCAAAGGCTTCTGGCCAGTAAAGAAAATGGTACATCACATACTACAATCTACAAACGTTTGCTTTGTGTATGTAACTGTGTTTGGAGATGTTTCACTAATGATCTTTAAAGATCAATGAATCAATGTCTTTCAGTTTCTCATGTTCCCTCATTTGACACTTCACTGGTTATTAGTGACTGACTTGGGACTTGTCACAACACTTTAGATCGGCACATAAACTGCAGCCACATTGAGCTTTAATGCTTGTGCAAGAGACAGATGTTCAAATCTGGCCTGTTGTGTGCTGAACCCATGACCACAACGTCAATCAGTGGACATGGCAGCAAAAAATACATAAATAAAATGAGTTTCATTTTTTTTAACGGGCAGATCCATTGAATTAAGTAATGTGGAGGCCTACAGGATGTTTTAAAATGCTGACATTTGCTTTGCTTAAGAGCCATTGACTCTACTGCAGTAATTTAGAGAATGTGTGCCATTGTTCCTTCAGGAGCCAAGTTTCCCATTAAGTGGACTGCACCAGAAGCAGCACTGTACGGCCGATTCACCATCAAATCTGACGTCTGGTCCTTTGGTATCCTGCTGACGGAGCTTGTGACTAAGGGCAGAGTGCCATATCCAGGTAAGAAATGTTACATTTCATTTAGCAGCAAATTTTTTTTTGTTTGTTTGTTGTTTTTTGTAGATACACAAAAAGACAACAGCACACAAAAGAAATCACCGTTTTGTTGTTTAATTCCTTAAGACTTGGTTTAATCTCTGACAAATATATATTTTTCATAAAACCTAAGCATTTTCTGCTCCTGCTTTGAAAGTGCATGTAACCAAAACTGATCCAAGGTCATAAAGAAATCATAAAATGAATCTATATGAATCAAGTGGGTTAATCCAAATCTTGTAATGAGGTATGATCACTTTATATGATAAACATAATTAATTTAGGTCTTTATTTGCATGTAAACGATGATTAACGTGCATAGAGCATATCACATATGGTTAACTCGAAAGCCCAATGTGTGTGTGTGTGATGCACAAGAAAGCATTGGTTATTCTTTAGTGTGTGACACATACGTGAATAAATTAAATCTGTTCAAAAGTAAATCTTTCAACCAATCACAATCATGTACAATTTTTATGTATATTTATGATGTACTGTATATACAAACATACAGTATATTTTTAGAAAATATTTGCATGTCTATATTTGTTTTAATTTGTATTATGAATGAATATATCTAATATATAAATATTTTTTATGAATATACTATGTGTATTTATATATACATTATAATATAAACAGAACACACACATATATTATGCGAACATGAGATTTATTGCGTTTATTTCTTCACAAGACTGGTATTAAACTACTTTTTTCATATGGATTAATTTCATGACCTGATTTCATGATTTGGATGTCCGTTTTGCTGACCTTGACCTTTTAGAGGAAGGACAAAGACTTCTCAGGTTTCATTAAAAAATATCTTAATATGTCTAAAATGCTTGAATAACATGGGGGTGAGTAAATGATAACAGTGAGACACACCTGAACCAGCTACTCATGGTCTTCAGGTTTACTCAAAACAATTACAGGCAGGTGTGTTCAAGCAGGGTTGGTATCCAACAGACCTGCAGGTAGGTAGATCTCCAAACTGAGAGGTGCAGAGTCCACTGTGCCCCCTACTGGAGCAGAGGGGGACTGCTGGGTGTGTTATTACTACTCCGAAGGAGCCATCTGGCTTAGGCGGGCATGAAGGACTGATTGGGCACCAGTTCTTATTTACCACCATCTGTCTGTTCCCTTCCTGCACCCGTCCCTCACACGACCCAGTCTGTCATTTGTAGTGCTTACCTAAAGCCTCTCACTGATGCTGCACATCACAAACCCAGTTAGGCTTTCATCAATCATTCAGTCATACACGATTAGAGTCAGTCCATTATTGATGGGCATCTGCTTGCATGCAGAGCCCTAGAAGAGGCTGGGTTAATGTGCCAACTTTGCTCAAGTGCCGGCAGTGTGGCTTAGTGGTTAAAGTACTGGGCTGGTTGCCAAGAGCTTGTAGGTTTGAACCCCAGTAATGGAGAGCCTTAAACTATCAGCATTTTAACCTTGAGCAGCTAGTGTGCACTGTTAGTCTGTACAGGCTTGGGTTATTTTATAGTGTAAATGCTTGAGTCAAAATAAAGTTTTTAATCTGTAATATGTGACAATGTTTTGTCTTAAAGGGATAGGTCACCAAAAATTCTGGCATTATTTATTATTCATCACCCTCAAGTCATTTCACCCTGAAGACACACAAACAGAAATGAAGATATTTTTGATGAAACCTGAGAGCTTTCTGACCCTGCATAGACAGCAACACAAATGACATGTTCAAGGCCCAGAAAGGTAGCGATGACATCATTGGTTCAACCCTAATTTTACAAAGCTACGAGAATAGCTTTTGTGTGCAAAGAAAACAAAAATGATGTTCTTCCAATGAACAAATTTCTTACGGGTTTGGAATGACGTGAGGGTGAGTAATTAATTACACAATATTTGGGTGAACTATCTCTTTAAGCATTTCCATCCAAGTCACAGCAGGAAGTCCATCAGCTTTTTAACTTCCCACACAACATAAGATTTATTGATTCGAGTTTATACCCATAAAGAGGTATTGTTGTGAGTCATTATGCAAGAGAGTGTAAATGAAAGTAGGCTGACTTCAAAAAGGTCACTCTTGTGTTTCTCGCATGCATAAAGAATCCTTCCTCTGGGAGAGCTCTCGGATACAGTCAACCCACTGATTTACACTTCCTGTCCTCTCACGTAGCACCAGACTCTCTGTCCCCTCTGTCCTCGACGCTCCCGTCCTCTGCGGGTTCCAAGCGAAGTGTCCGCTGTAATTACACACCCCTCACATCCTGTCTGAGACAGTCTGGCTGCTGAGCAGTGGGCGGTTGCACAAACTGACTCGGTATATCAACTTTTTTTCAGGCATGGTGAACCGAGAGGTGTTGGAGCAGGTGGAGCGGGGCTACAGGATGCCGTGTCCTCAGGGCTGCCCGGAGTCGCTGCACGAAATGATGCGGCTCTGCTGGAAGAAGGAGCCAGACGAGCGGCCCACTTTCGAATACATCCAGTCCTTCCTGGAGGACTACTTCACCGCCACTGAGCCACAGTACCAGCCCGGAGACAACCTGTAGAGACCTTCTACGGGACCCAGAGACTCACCACCATGTGCTAATAAGCCACCGGGACGGTTCCCAAACCCATTGTGGCACCTCCTCCCTACAGCTCCCCTGCACACTTGTCCTTGCAGAGAAGATGTTTTTGTTTCTTTCGTTCTCTTTCCCCCCCCAGAGTCAAACTTTAAAACTCGATTAGCGCATCTAAAATGTATCTTTCACTGCAGATGCAGGCTGTTCTCTGCCTGAGGATGTGTGTGTGGCGGAGTTGACGAGGGTGTGTGTATGAGCGGGTTTGGAGCGGGACCACGTCACGCTCCCGGAGCTCTGCTGGGGTGATTCCCTGCATTGCAGACAGAGGGAGCTGTGAAACAAGAGATGAGCTTAGTGCTGATGGCTGGTTCACAGTTGCACAAAATCAACTTTTTCCCTTCCCTTCCCTTTTTCTGTTTACTTTTTTCACCTGAACACTAAACCCTATTGTAAAATTAGTCTGTTATTTTTAAATTGTTTGTTTTACTTTTTCCCTTTTTTTTATTTTGAGTAGTTTATTAAAAGTGACCAATAACTGTGGTTGAATCGGTTGGCGCTACCAGTGCCATTGCTGGGACGGTAAAGTGAAAGTCAAAGAAGGACAGAGAGAATGAGACGCATGAGGGCATTAGCTGTTCTGAATGTATGGGAGCTTGAGTTTAAGACATCTATTACAGGGGCAGAATTAGTCTTTCTCTAAAACGCTTTTCTAGCAGATCATGATTTTTAATAAGTACCTTCATTTCAGTTTCGATCAATCTCTATGAGAGCTTGAAATCATATCCTGGGAGATGATTCATATTGGAAAAGCCTTGGCAAAACATTTCTGACGACTGATCGCCATTTCAGCCAGCTGCTAATTTTCAAGTAAAAAGTCATTATTATAAATCGTATTTTTGTCTCGAGGGTAATTAAGCAGAGAGACCTTTGATTAACAAAACACTAGACCTGACCAGTCCAAACATCGTTCCTCACACTGCTGTTGAGACCCGACGGGTCGCAATATCACAACAGCAATGGCTGAGTTGCTTTCTTTCACACACATCAGCACCCACACTGCCAGGTTTGTGTTTTTCGTGCCAACTCATTTGTAGTGTTGCCAACTTCTCGGTACCAATTCATTCTTCTCTCGTGTACACTCCAATAAACGAACCGCAGAGATTTATTGAACTTTCACAGATGATTTCATACGTAAATGTTTCGGTATATTTCAAGAGAGCCATGTTTTTTTCATCTTGACATACGAATGTGAACTTGCTCAAATTATTTCCACGCAGATCTTTGTTTTTGACCAGGATTCAGAATTCTAACGCCTTTTTAACTCCACGATGTACCACGTTTGCTGCTGGTGGAGCTGTTACATTTCCTGTTGGAAAGGCGTCACTGTGAAATATTCAGGTACTACAAATTGAGACCATTTACCAACCAAAGTTTGATGGAGTCAGTCAAATTTGCCCTCCATCCTGAGCGCATTTAAATAAAAGTATGATTGATATTTTCCTTGATCTGTTAAAATGGTACAAGTCTAATGGAGAGGGCAAATTAAACATCATCATCGTCATACAGCCATACAGTTTTTGCACCACTATTACAGTACATATTTAGTCTTAATGTTTGGTCATGTACTGTCTGTCATGGGTTCATTTCATCCATGACAAGGAATTGAATGCACTTGGGATGAATCAGACTGCTAATCTTTTGGAGGGCTAATTTGTTGGTTTCTTCTCCCTTTTGTCGTGTAGCTTTTCATATATAGAGAGAGGCCTTGCTTTTGTCCTTCCTGTATGTGAGCCCTTTGTCCGAGGGACTTTATAGTCTCCTCCTGTATCCAGGACATCAACTGCACATTTTTTTCCCATCACCACCTCCTGTTTTACAAGGGCTACAGGCAAGTTTGTGCAAAACTCTGTTATTGATTTTTGTTCGTTGTGTCAAAAAAGAAAGAAAATACTCTAATGTAAGGTGAGGGTCTCCGCTGCAGAGTTAGATGAGGATGTTTGTTGTGAAACAATGGTTACGATTACTAATCTGAAGAATTTGTACAGTAAAAATAAAGTTTTACGTAATGCTTTTAACTTCATGTGGGTTATTTGTAAATCACGTGTGTTTGTGTTGGTCAGACATGAATACATATTTCACAATTGGCTTCAGTTTTTTATTTTAAGTTACATTTGTATATTCTGAGACCGTAACAGGGTTCCATAGAAACATGCTCAAGAATGAAATTAAACATTTAGAATGCTTTATAGGTTTTCCCAGAGTGAACACATAAAGGTTAAACTAGGAAAAGTGAATTAAGTGAAAAGTGAATTAAACTAAAAGTGAATTATTTTTAAGGAGTTATTGGTGTACCTATTTACAATCACAGCGATATGTAGTACATTTCTGACATACTAATGTTTAAGTCAGTTTACACAAGACAAGTTAGAAATGCAGCTAACTGGAACCGGTGATAAGACCATAAATAACAATAGTTGCAGTGACTTGACTTTTATACTTAACACAATGCAAAAAAATATAACTAAATACACAGGATATAGGATGGTACCAGTGTACCCTGGTTAGTGCTGGGATGAAAACTGATGATTTGTAGATTATACATCATCATGCCTAAAACAAAAAGAACAAGAACACTGTTAAACTAGTCAGAGGTGAGCATTAGATCCATTACCTACCTTTTTTTACATTTTAATGTTAGTTTAGATCACTTTAAAATATTAACCCTTTGGTGTCTGGCATTGTGAATTTTTTTTAAAAAAATGAATGAACCTTTAAACAAAATAGATCTTTTGAAAAAAATATCTTGTTTGTTTTAATGGCTATATAGTATGTTAAGACTGTAGCTATACATTTTATTTAGGGGTACAAACTGAGCAAAATTATGCAGTCTGGTGCTGCTGTTGCCATTTAAAGTAGGCAAAAGTAAGGTTTAATTCTGATAGCTTGCAATGTAAATCAGTTAGTCTTTTATAACTGTATAGCAGAGTACTTAAAATAAAATTCACAAAAGTATCAGTAGTAAGGTGATGTATCTATACTTCATTTTATGATCAGTGCTGTATTTAATTTTGGGAGCAAACGCATTGCAACACGGGACAATGATGATTGAGAGATAAACAAATAAACATTCCTCAAGGGCCTGTTGTATAATTGATACATACAGTAAAATTTTTTCTTTTTATTATGTACAGAAAAATTTATAAAACAAAGTGTTTTCAGTCCAAATGATAATAAGGTAAATTATCTTGAAATAATAGTTTTTCTCAGTCAGTTTGGTGCATTTCACAGATCAGAAATGAAATGTTCAAAACTACTTGTTCAACCTCCACTTCATCTTGTGCCCATCATAAAAGTTTCTCATTCTTTTGAACAATTTGAGATTGCTTTTGTACAACTGATTACATACATTTGTCTGCATTTTCCTACATTTTCAATTATAAGCCAGTTTTTTCAAATAGCTCAAAGGTGCATCTCATGAAATGTTTCTCTGGAAAGCATATATAAACACAAGATTTACAAATTCTGATAACGTATGATTATGTTGTCAATCATGACCTTACAATGGATAAAAATTCATGCTCTCTTTCAATCAATATCGCACATACAGTAATGTGTAAATGTGTACTTTTGAAATGGATGTATGACATAAGTGCAACCTTCTGCATTTCAGTTCAGTAACTCATTCAAAGTGTTGCCAAAGTTTGCTTCAGGTTACACTAAAAGAGTTGACTCTTAAAACTTATTCTTATGTATCTTATGGAAATCAAAGATCAACAGGTTCAACGGGTCATTGTTTGATGTTTTAGAGCCCTTAAAGCTTCATGTATCAAATATAAAGCTTGATACGGTTAATAATTGTAATAGTTTTAATCATGGCACCACATTGGCTCCCCTCATTCATTTGAATAAACTGTGTGCTGATGAGTGTGAACTATTCTGACATGTTTCATGATGTGACTAATTGGAAAGTGTCTCACCTGGCCATCTGCTTGTACATGCCCAGAGCCTCCTGTGCCACATACTGGATGAAGGCGGGATCCTGCAGCCTGAGACCCGCAGGAACGGTCAGGGTGAGAGTGGGGGAGTTGAGAATATTCACTTCCACTGTAGTGTCTGCTGCTGGGGTGTTGTCGCCCTCCTCAGTCTGTGCAGCCACCTTATTTTTTTGGGATCAATAGATATAACATCTTATTTTTCTACTAAATCTACCACCACTGTTGCTTTTTCTCACCTACTGAATAATTTCCATATTCATGTAGCATAGTATTCCAATTACTATCATGCTACATGTCCAAAATAGCTCAGTATGACACAAATAAAAAGGTAATACAGTGATATTTTCTTGGTGGTGGCTCACCGTGGCAATGTTAAAGATGCTCTCAAGAGTGGTGTTGTTATTAGCGAGCTCAGCCACCCAACCGAAGTCAGAAGCCATGTTGCTGAGCCAGCTGATGGTGTCATCAGTGTGACGCTGCACGATGCCCAGCACCTCTTCATACTGCTCCTTGGACGCTTCCAACAACTGAGAGGCTTCATCCAACTCGATGTGTAGTTCTCTTACATTTGGGCATTCTGTGAATCAAACAATAAGTGCTTGATAATATCACTACCACTTTTTAGAGTTTTCTAAAGGGACAGTTTACCCAACCATTTAAATTCTGTCTTTTTTACTCAATCTCATGTTGTTCCAAACCTGTATCACTTGAGTTCTTCCAAAGAACACAATGATGAACGAGAAGCTCTGGAGCCTGTATATGATGGTAAGGACAACAGCTAGTTCTTATGAGTGAATTCGCTGGATCAGCTTCCCTAACCGGTCTGACTTATTCTTTAATGGATCAGAATGAACATGATCTTAATTACAGGATTTCATCTTGATTCAGGTTTGAAACAACTTGAGGTTGATAGGATTTGAACTGTTTATTTAACTTCTCAATGCTATTTCTTACCGGTAATCATGGTTCCCTGGCAGGCCTCACACTTGCTCTGCAGCTGCCAGCACTCTGAGGACTGTCTGCGCAGATCTCTGCACAGTCTCTTGTTTTGCAGAAACTGAGGGAAGAATCTCCTCTCTGCAGTGAAAACAGATACATGTAGAGAGAGTTGAGGCCTGTTCAAACTAAATCGATAACTACATTAGGGTTCACACCAACGCACAATAACTTTAAGAGCACACTGCAGTTAAGTCTCTTTTAGTTGAAACAGCCCTTAAACTTAGTCTAGGATTAGTCTGTGAAACCAGGGGTAAGTGTACTTGTGTGTACTTGCCTAACAAAGTACTCTAATATAAGGTAACTACATAGAGTAGAGTTAAGTTTAGGGGCAGGTTCAGGGTTATTACTTGGTTATAATCTTTACTGTAACAGCAGTGTAAAATAAAGTGCTGCCAAATTTTCCTTTTTGTCTGAACACATTCAGAATAAAGCACCTTTTTTATCCTCCCCTGTCTTCTCCATAGCATCATGAATGTCACTGAAGGCTTGTGTGACTACGGCCCCAAACTCCTCCAACACGCTTCTACCAAAGTCAAAGAAGGACTCCAGCACATCCTCTAGTCCCACACCCTCCAGAAAGGCAGAATCCAGAGCTTTATTGGCAGGCTTGAGCACCAGCTCGCTCTCTTTATCCTCCTGAAGCTCAGGGCCGAGGGCCCTGCGTAGGGCCTGGTCCAGATCATGGTGGAAGCGTGAGACCAGCACGACACTGCGGTTGACCAGGGTTCCCACTTTGGTCAGCAGGTTGCTAAAGGAGTCCTCGATCCTCACCACCTCCAGGTCAGGATTCTCTGTGCTCTGGTTCAGCACAACCTCTTCCTGAGTATCACGAGGGCCGAAGCGATAGCTCAGTCTTTGGAAGAAGTTCTGTAGCTGTGGAGAATTGGAAAATACATGATGCAACTTTGGTATTTTGATTCAGTTTATATTTCAAAACACAGCATTTGAACAGAAAAGATGGATGAGAATTCATACTTTGTTGGTGAAGGTGGCAAATCCACGACGGCAGGTGTTGGTATAGAAGTTCTTACAGGTGTCCTCAAGACAAGGTCGACATTCATCCCAGGAAGACTTTAGAGACTCCTTACACTGCTGCTCGGCTTCATTCAGCTTCTTTTCTATGTCCTGTGCAATCTCTGCCGCCCCCTGATGGTGCAAGAAGCCAATGACAGGTTTCAAACATTCATATCAAAATAGTACATTTATGTATTTTTTGGTTACCACAAGTAGAAAGACAAAGAATTCCACTTGAATATTCACTGACCTTTTTCTTCTCCCCGCTGTGCCTAAGTGACTTCATGAGGTTTGCATGTTTCTCTTCGTTCCTGGCCATTACCTCCTTCATTTGTTTAATCCCAAACAGTGCTTTGCTGACCTCCTGATCCACCAGCTTCTCCCCTTCCAGAGACAGGCCTGAAAGACCATCACGGTTCAGCTCATCTACATGTCATTAGGTTGTTCACTGATTTTGTGTATTGATTTGAGCACATAGTCATGATATTTATCTCTTCGGCTGTAGGATGCACTCACGTTTGAGAGCGTTGGCTGATATCGGAGGCAGGTCAGTTTCAGGGGCACAGTGAAAGGCCCCCAGAGACTCCAGGAAAACCAGAGAGAAGATCCACACCCTCATCCTCAGCAATTTCAAAGGAGTAACAAAACCTGTTCAGGAAGCAAGTAAGTGCTTTAGAGACTTTCATAAAATTATTACAAATATTAAAGAGGCCTTAGAATTTACAATACACATAAATAAGACATCTTGTCTTTTTTGTCCCAAGTCGGTCTTCATCGTCAGAATGATGGAGCAGTAACAGCTGTGAGTAACCACTGAGGGGCACTACATCTTCACTGAAAATTCACCCTTCAAAGAAATTCAGTGTTTTATAACCTTCAGGACACTTATAGTCAGTTTATGTCACTCTTTTGTGTGTGTGGTCGGTTTGTATTAGTATCTTATTATTTAATTCATTTTTATGGTTGCTTCCAAGATCCAGATGCTTCCACTGAGAATCGAGGCCCAATTCTCTAGAAGCTTCTTTCTGGGATTAAGAAGGTGGAATATGGGATATATTAAGCAGTTTATGAGGTTACAGAATGTGACTTCATATTATAGAGCCAAATAAGTATTGTGACTATCTCCCCAAAACCCTACATTTGGTCTTTTTTTTTAAGATCAGCAACCAGACATATGAGAAAATATTCTAGAAATACCACAAGAGATGCACAAGTTCACCAGCTTTACTTCATGACCATCTGTTGTCTTAAATGAGCACAACAGAGCCACCACATTTGGCAGGTCCAAGTCAAAAGCCAGTGTTGTAAAGATGTCACATCATATGTGAGTGCTGGTAAAACAATTAGTACATCACATTCTGCCATTTATATTTGAGGCCAAGTTAGTTACACAACAGTGTCTACATTAGTCAGAATGAGGATGTGCTTTAAAAATCACTGCTTAACAAGTAAATGCCACAGCTTACTTTATCTAGTATAGAATTAGCTCTATAATTAAATTACCTGTAGACTGAATGTTCATGCCTAATTGCTTTTATTCCTTGTTGATCTGTATCTTTTTAGATCATCATTTAATCAGTGATAAATCAACATGGCAATTCACGTTTAGCATATTTGATTTCTGTCCACAGTAAAATACACTGTGATCCTGTCCACAGCTCTTTACAAAGTATAAAATAATATTAATAATATAAATAAACCATGATCATATTTCATTGTGTTTTATGAGAGATAAGTAAACCGAGCAATCTAACAATATATAAAGATTAAAGTATAAACTCACCAGAAAATTCCTACTGTTCAGTGCGATGAATGCTGTTTGCTGCAGAGGGAAGGTGTGTTGTTTATCTTTACCTGAACACTTCTATTTATACTATGTAGAACCAGAGACGATCCAATTAAAGCATTTAGAGCTTATAACCCTCCGAGATGTAATCCAGCCACCAAAACTAGCTTTTGTTCAGCTCTTCTCAGAACCTAGTTACACATATTTACATACATGCAGCATTTATATGTTTTTCAACACAATACACTTTTAAAAGTTTATGAAAGAAGCTTCTCAGCAAGGTTGCCTTTTTTATAAATACACTTAAACAACTAAAATTGTGAAATATTGTTGGATTTTTTCTTTGCATTATGTAATTTTAAATACAATTTATTTGACGTAAAGGAGCCATTACTCAAGTCTTCTACATTCTAGTTATGATTCAGAAATCATGCTGATTTGGTGCTTCAGAAAATTTCTTATTATTATCAATGTTGACGTGTTTCAAAACTGATAAATTTTTCTTAGTAAATTGGGATACAGTACTTTTTCAGTTGATGATGAATATTTTAAAACAACATCATTTATTATTATTGAATGTCCTTACTGAATAAAATCACGAATTACTTAAAAACAAAATAATAATGGTATTGAGTGGTAGTGTTTGCTAATTGTGTTATGGCATTTTTATATTTTTATAGATTTTTTCATTAAAGATAAATTTGGATAAAGGTCAGTTTTAGGTAAAGGTAAGTTAAATATAATAGGTTTTACAATCTATATCACAACGTCTTAACGTCTCAAGGTATTAAATCAACCTTGTGTATATAAAGAAGCTGGCAACAAAGACATGGTATAGGCCCACATTCCCCTCATGCTTCTCATTAGCACACCATGTCCTTGTAAAAGTGCCCTCTCTTCAGGGCTTGTGACCCTGAAAATAGTATTTTCTAACATCTAATGAGAAACAGAAATATGGGCCACTGGTATGTCCATCTCTGCTAAGTCTAAACACACCTGTTTCTAATATCCCTATCTGGACCTGCTCATATAGTGCCAAAGACCTAGTGGCTGGCACCGTGAGGGTGAATTACTGGATCTGAGAGCACGGAAACCTCAGAATACATATAAACAGTAACGGCAGAACATGCAATGAAAACATTGCTTTAGTATAAAATAATACAGACCCTCTTCCTTATGAAAATGTAAAGTTGCCAGATTTCTAGCTTATTGGATGTCCTTCAAACGCTGTAAGCTTTCAGAATCATTTTGTTTCACTTCTGTAACAACAGTAGCAACTATAGTATTTTGGTAGAAACTATGGTCACCATAATAAACTTTGAAAGAAAAGTGTCTTTCTGGAGGTAAATAAAAATGGATAAAGCAAAGGCACCTGCTCTGGCACAAAAGCTTCTGATACTTAAGAGGGCACATAAAGTCGGTTTAGAGCCCAGCAGTGCAGCTTTAATACGTTGGAGTTGTTGTTTTTTACGTTAGCGCTTAGCCTCGTTAAGTTGGAAAAACATTTCTGGCCAGTGTGGTGCTTGACTTGTGTGGTGCAGCGGATCACACTATTCTGAACAATCCAGCGGGATGTCAAATAATTAATCACGGATCCCTGTGGCAAAGGGATTTAGAGAGAAATGCAAAGAAAGAACAAAATGAGCTGTGTGTTTATTAAACCCGAAGGGAGCGGAACAATTGTGCAAGCAATTCTGAGCAACATTCAACACACGCAAAGGACTTTCTACTTGGCAGCCCTGGGATTCAGAGCCAATACACTGGCATACCTAAGACATTCTTTAAAAAAAATAGCACCATAACTGATAGAGAATCGGTAACACTTTATATGAAGCATGTATACAAATTTATATTATCATGTTAAAATCGTTGCCATTTGACTCATGCAATTTAGTGTAATATTTGATTACATTAAACACATGATATTGTTGAATGATCTTTTGTGAGTATATATGTATATAATATAAATGTGTATAAAAAAATGCTTTTTACAATCTATATGAGCTTTTCGGTCTAACTACGGTTTAGAAAAAAAATACTGTACTAAATAATTATATAATGTCATAATGCTTAAAGGGATAGTTCACCTAAAAAAGAAACTTACAAACACACACTTGTTACAAACCTATATGAGTTTATTACTTCTGTTAAACAAATCAGTTTAAAGGATGTTGGTAGCCCTAGACTTCCATAGTATTTTCCCATATTATGGAAGTCAAAGGTTATCCCTATCCCTTTAAAACAGGACATTTTGCAGTAAAATGTTACTTTGATCACTTTTTATATATATTTAATTTACAGTTTGCTAAGTAATATGAATTTAGGAGGGTTGTGAACTAGATATTTAAAACCAACACGCAAAATTAGCTACTGCTAGAGAAAACACTCATTTTTGACTGAATTTTGGCTCAAAACTTTGTAGTTACAGATATATAACTTGATTTGTCACAACTCCTGTCTGCACTTTACATACATGATTCCAGTCTAATATATACTTAAAAGTGTGGATAAAGACTTGAAAGTTTGGCCCATGTGACGTTTAACCCATGTTAAACCATCACAACAGGAAGGTCGTTTTTTGGTAAACGCAATCACGTAGTAATTTGAGTAGTAATGTTTTCTGTACTGTTTCTTTACAGATTTAGATTTCGCAGCACTCCAAGCTCAACAAAAACGAACTCCTGCAACGTGTAAGACCCTCCCATGTGCCAAGAGGAAGTTTAACTCCAGATGCGGTGCTGCACATTCAGAGTTTCAGAGAAGAGGAGGCTGCTGCTGCTTTTCACCTGGTTTTCCTTTAAGAGATTCAGTTCATGTAGAAAACAAGTGGACTAACAGACACCCTACGGACTCCCAATTTCTCTCTGGTTCTCGGGTTGCAGCCAAAAGGCAGAAGAGGAGGCATCCTCGCTCACCTCAAGTGAATTTCCATCGCGAACACGTTCCCATGGAGAGAGAGAAAAAGTTTGCGTCTTGAGCTGAAGTTTGTAGCCTAGGACTCATTAAACATCGTGTTTTTTCTTTTGTTGTTTTATTATTCTTTTTTTCGCGTTTAGCGTCGGGGATTGAGGGGGTGATAAACATCTACGCATGTTTCAGGTGGAATATTGGCATCTGTGAAACTTCAGCGCTTATTGTCATGAGATTGATGTGAACTTTTGGCTCGTGACGGAACGGTGTACCTTAGTTTTACCACAATGAAGGGTAAGTTGCATTTCAAACTGCTTACACGTTTTAAGTGCACTGTCTTTTAAAGAGTAGTCTCTTGAGTCTATCCACGCGTTTCGCTCTTCAGTTTTTCTGCTTTTCTTTTCTTTCTTTCTTTTGAGAGGAATGTGTGTTACTCCAGTGCACGAAACATCTGGTTGCGACTAACTGCTCGTAGTGATTAAGGTCGGCTGGTTGTTTGGCTGAACTGTTATAAGACAGCTGAATAGAAGGATCTGACCGAGCTATTGTGTGGGATGTTAAGCGACACTGCTCCCTCTGTCTTTAAACAAATCAAAACACACGGCCACGTTACAAATTAAACATCTGGAGGGGTGTGAAGACGTTCCCTTAAGGGTTGAAGAACGCGTTAAATGTAATTTAAGCAAAGTTCATATTAAAACTGAGAAGCTTAAACGTGTTAATGTTCAGTTAAGTGTTCAGATTCGTTCATTTTAATTAAAAGTGCATTGGTCATTTTTTTCTATTACAGGCCACTTAAAAAAATTACGTGAAAAGATATTAACAGAACTTTCGACAACTATATAAAAAAATGTTAGTATTATGTTGATATTAAAATAATGTGCATTCATTTGAGATTATACAGACATATCCAAGATTCTAGGAACATCTTTTGATTCTGCATGAAGTGGGTTCACACTTATGGATGTAGTCATGTTGAGATCACATGATCAGCATATTTTAGTTGCTTCTATAATAAGGTTTATGTATTATAACTATATTTTAGCCATTTATTTTGATTTTTTAAAAATGTAAATGCAGAAAGAGAAAACAGAACAAAACACAAACAAACAATTTCATTGTTAATCAGCAGAAGCAACATGCTAAGTATAAATCTGCTATACTATTGGGATGGATAACTTGAGAAAACTTAATGAGTGCAACTTTAGAAGTGTCATGTGGTCTTAATTTTAAGTTGCAGTAATTTGTGCTGTGGAAATAAAGGGTCAGGATTATATAAATAAAAATGAAAAGGTCCTCTGTATTTTCAGAGGTTGTTGAAACTTGGATGTTCTACGAGCCAAGATGTTTTCCATCTCAATTGCACACCAGAATTTAAACGTGTGACTCAGAGAGCCACTTACAGTAAAAAACAACCCCCACATCTCCCTATCCTGGCTCATTTGGCATGTCCAATGACCAGATGTTTTGACAAACACCAAGCGAACACATCACATTTTTGTGCCTTATGAGTTATGCAACATTGAACTTCTTCTCATTTTTAACCAAAAGACTGCCATCTAGTGGACTTTTCAATGTAGATATTGTGTGATATTGTGTCATATTCAACTAAAAGCACATTCTTAAAGCAAATTCAATTAGAATTCAATACAGTGTAATTAGAAATAAATACTTCTTGAACTATTCACTTCTTAATGTGTATCTAAAAACAGGAAACTATATTTGCTGTCACTGTTTGTCAAAAGGTTTTGGACTTCAGACAAGTAAAATAACTCATATTGTTGTTAGATAACTGTTTATGTACCATTAAATCAATTCAAAGCATTAACAGATCAATGATAAGTAAATGGAGAAAACAGCACATTGAAAAAAACTAAAAAGGGTGTTTAGACCACACACAGTGAATTGTTGTTCCCCTGAGTAATGGTCATCCGCAGTCTTCTGTGATAGTCCTCCATGAATAACATTTTTAACCTTCAAAGTTTTATTTCAAGCAATAATTCTCTTGCAATGTCAAGTTTCTGACTGTGGCTTTTTTAAAAATGTTGTTTTTTGGGTGTGTGGGAGTTTTGTTCCTTTGCATTTCCCAGACTTTTGTTGGTATTTTCAGCTAAAATACTGAAATAGCTGTCAGCATCGGCCTACAATTCTTTGTCCCAAGCTGTTTGTTCCCTGGTTTTCCACTCTGAGGTTTCTATGGGTTGTGTCTGTCCAGTTGGATGGCTGGACCTGAGGTCACACTCTGTGGGGTTTCTAATGGACTGTTCCCCCACCCACCTGCGGTTCTGACTCTGGTTTAGTATCAGAGTGAGGGGGAGTGGGCTCCAACTACAGAAACATGTGTTCCTTCTTTATTTTCTCTGGCCTTGGACAATGACACATAAAACCGCCTGGAGTCACCCCTCTCCTTTCCCATGAGCATGGTAGCCACATGAGAGAGCGCTCCAGGACAGGAAGAGGAAGTAAAGAGTGGTATCATTTAGTTAACTCATGAATGGACCATCCTGGCCAATGTTATTTCAGCAGTCAGATTGCAGACCACATCGATTCCAAAGCTGATGTTATGTGTTTGTTTATCTCAGCATAATATACTGGCCTTGTTTCTGAGG
Organism: Enteromius unitaeniatus; assembly: GCA_032359435.1. NCBI lineage: Eukaryota > Metazoa > Chordata > Actinopteri > Cypriniformes > Cyprinidae > Enteromius > Enteromius unitaeniatus. Next base: position 1,601,300 of record JAUMHI010000022.1, read on the forward strand.
AAGCATGAGTATTGTCATATATATTGGGTGTAATGACATTTCAGAGCTTGTTATCTGTGCCTATGTTATAATATTTCAATAATATATATATATAGGCCTATATATAGAAACCATATGAATATTGTCACATTTATAAAGGGCTCGGTATCGAGTTTGATACTTTTTAGGTACTGACAGAATTGCCTCGATACAACAGAGTATCGAAAAGCGTCTCATCGTTCGGTACCCAATTTCAATACCTAAAGGGGTTAATCTCATCAACGTCAGTGAGCCAATAACACTGCAGCACTAGCCAGTGTGTGTTTGACCAGAAGTGTGTAAAATAGCCTTATGTTATGTATATCATTTACACAACTTGCGCTTTCTGTATCGCACGGTGCAGTTCCGTCACACACACACGTACGTGGGACCTAGCATAATGACCTGCGCGTGACGCTTCCGGTGATATTAACATCTTGCGTCTCACTAAATGAGGACAAAAATACAGTAGGCTACATGAATAACATCTCCAGAACTGCTCTGATGGTTATTTCAAGAGCATTTGATCATTTCATTTGAGTAAATTTATTGTCATATCATGTACACACAGAACTGTAAAGATATTCATGGTAAAGCGTAAAAATAAAAGAAGGTCGGAGAAGGTTTTGGTCCAGGATATCCCTGTACTTCGCTGCATCCATATTTCCCTCGATTGCAACCAGTCGTCCTGTCCCTGCAGCTGAAAAACACCCCCACAGTATGATGCTGCCACCACAATG